>ARYC01004539.1:0-45966 GCA_000711775.1 Oxytricha trifallax | reverse complement strand
AATTAAATTAAGAAAGATGAAATTGAATCACAAATATTAATAATAACATGCAGCCTGATTTTAGAAAAATTTAGCAAGAAATTAAGCTTTAAGATTAATTCAGACTATAAGTTTATGATTAATACCTGAATGCATTCAAATCTCAAGAAAAGTTAAAATTTGAGCTAAATTGTGGAGAGATTAAAACACACCCAATAAAAATAAATACAGATGTTTTTCAAAAAAATACTCTAAAAATTATAGGTGATATTTAGAAATAATTGAGGGGTCAGTTATTTACTGGATTGGAATTAGACTATCCATGGCCAATAAATTTCATAAGAAAAGATAGAAAGCAATTTTTGGATTATAAAACTCAAAGTATTTAAAGTCTATATAATTTAGAAATTGAGCATCTTCAGGATAATGGTTACTTGTTCATGTGGACTGTTGCTTAGAAATTTGTAGATGCAATAGCATTCATGCTTTTAAAAGGGTACAGGTAAGAAAATATTAATTTGTAAACTTAATTTTAGGATTGTGGATGCAGTTGTCTGGGTAAAATAAGGGGTCCATAAGAAATATAAAAATAGAATGGGCTATCTATCATCTTAGACACAGTAAGGAAATATGCTTAATTGGATTAAAAGGAGCAGTGCCACCAGGCGTATAGCCTTATAAAGCCCAGGATATAATTGAAATTGTACCAGGAAAAAATTCTGAAAAACCTAAAGAGATCAAAAGAATTATGAAAAGTTTAATTCAGCAAGGATACTACTGTGACTTATTTGCAAGAGATGAGAACGCATGCGAGGAATTTGTTTCAATTGGCAATGAACTTGATATATGAGATATATGTTTTTAATTTTGCATTAAATATTTATTCTACAATCTAAAAATTCTACCTTATTACTATACACATGAGCGAATTGCAAGATCTTTAAGTGTTCTCTTTGACTTTTATCATTTGACTTGTTGGCTTTAATATTTTATTCAATTTTAAACCCCTTGTTAGTTTATAAAGGACTGTCAATATTATGCTGAGAATTCAACTGCTTTTTTTGAATACTTAATGTATCTTAACTCTTATTCATAAGTCTCCGATATGGAGAACTTTCAGCTTTTATAAGTTAAGCATTATTATTAATTTTCTGCAACACACTTAAATAAGTGGTTAAATTTGTAGTAGGTATGTTTTAAGTATTATACAGTAAATTATTAGAGTTTCTGGTTTGATTTTAAGAGGAGAGATTATTAGAGTGTTACTTTATTCTCACTAATTAAACTCTGGTGAGATGAAAATTTGTCAGAGTTTTATTTAATTTAATGTTGTCATTTCTGGAGTTTAATTACTAGAAATTCAATTCATCGAATTATCTTATGCTTATTAAATATTGCTTTATAAAGGGTCTGGTTAAGTACTTTATTCTTTGCTTTAAACGTTTTATAAAGTCTATTAGAAACCTTTTTTTATCCCGATAACTTGGAAATTATATATCCTATTAATTTCCATGATAACTTATCTCTCTTTGATTTGTTTATACTAGTCAGTTCTATAATCATAAAATAAACATTTTATTATTAAATTCATGTATTTTATTTGTAAACTCTATCAGGAGTTACTTTTTAGAATTGAAAAAGCGATCTTTTATGACTTTATCCAGTTTCAAGCAAATATCTTAAAATTAGAAGTGGGCTCCAGTCTCCTCGTCAAACTGCCTTTACTTAAAAGGTTTCTAAAAGTCAAAATCCGTTTGATTAAACTTCTAAATATTCTATATTCTTTAACTCAACAGCAGAGATTTAATTCCTTCTTATTACGTGGTTTAACTTTATAATTCTTTCAAATTTGTTATTTAATCATTATAAAAGGGATATGCATAAGTATAAATTGGATTTATCTAAAAAACGCAAAAAATAATCAATTATTTTGACTAAAAAGATTTTTAATTTACAACAAACGTTTAAACTAACTAATATTATGATTATTTTCTCTTGTTTCTTGAAATAAAGATAAGTCCTACTGGTTTTCTTGAATTTTAGCAACTTTAAATTAATTATTTTGAATTTATATACATTGATTCTCTGTTAGATTTATAGAATTAATTTGTCATGAAGGATCTTGTTAGATATTTATAATTACATATTATAATAATATTGTAGGAATACATTTGAATTTGGAAAATAAAATATAATTAAATTAATAATAAATCAAAATCGTGGCAGTTAAAGTTGGCCAATTTGAACGATCTAGGGCTCATTCGATAGAGAATTCAAATTAGCTGGACTTTACTATTGGCAGTACTATTTTATCGCATCCCTAGAGCGAGATAACTTGACTTTAATGTGAGGGTATAATTTAATGAATTTAGATGAGTTTAATTAAAGTCAAGTTATCTCGCTCCAGGGATGCGATAAAATAGTACATCCAATAGTAAAGTCCAGCTAATTTTGAATTCTCTATCGAATGAGCCCAAGATCGTTCAAATTGGCCAACTTTAACTGCCACGATTTTGATTTATTATTAATTTAATTATATTTTATTTTCCAAACTCAAATGTATTTCTACAATATAATTGTAAATACAATATAATTAGATATTTTTATCTACTTCCATGATTTACAGTAGATATTTTAATATATAAATTAATAATAATATTAATTATAGCTTTAAATTTTAATGGAATCTTTAGAAAATAAATAATAAACCAATAATTAGTTACCATAACTCTAGTAATTCATAAAATACTTTGTGCTCTTTCACTTTGTAGCTGGTTCACTACCAAAATCTTAATTAAAATAATAAAAGCTTTTTAGTTTAGCCTAAAATACTTAGAAAACCACTAAATAATTGTTAAAATAGTTAAAGATAAATGAAATCTAAATGAGTTCAATTGATTTAATACAAAAGATTATTGGCTTTATTGAGAATTTAAATTTAAATTTATATGAAAATTTATATTTTATATTATTAAAATAAAATTGAGGATTCTGGGCTTGTAAACACAGGTGTAGGATCTCATTTAAACATAAATAAGCAAGCTAAGATGGATGCTTCTCTTTTAAGTTTTAATGGCAATACCTCAAGTATATTATAAGCATCAGTTACAGGGGTTGATTGTACAAATAATCCCATAAAGATATGCAAAGAAATGATTAATCTATAAGAATTGCAATTCAAATCGTTGATTTAGAACGAAATTCATGCACCTAAGTAAGCAAAGAAAATATAAATTGAGTTTACAATATTGTTTATGACATATAGTTTTATAGCTTGGAATGACTAATAGAGAGATAAATTTAAAGCGAAAAAGGGAGAATAGGAATTTGATGAGAAAATTATGTATACGTAAAAGTAGCTCAAGAAACATCAATGATTAATTCAATCAAGAGAAAAAGACTCAAACATTAAAGGTAAAGTTGCAATTGATTAGAAATTAGTTCAAGATACTATTGGGGTTATTCTAATAGCAATTGATAGTAATAACGAAATAGAGTGCGTTATTGAGACATCTTCTGGAAGACCTTGGCTAAAAGAGGCTAGCAGAATTGGATCAGTAATAAATATATATTATATTCTTTAATACTTAACTAGGCATGTATAAGAGGAGCAGGTTTTGACATAAAGTGTAGTAATAAAAATAAGGAAATATATATGGCTTTATGCTCAGGTCACAGAGAAAACATAATATAAAATCAGGTATCAAATAATGCAGTGAATCAATTAAAGAAGTAAGGCTTTTTAAAAGAGTAGAAATTTTTAGAAAAATACTGGATTTATACAAACTAATTAAACGAAAATATTAGCAGCTAGGCTTTTGATATGGGATTAATTGGGATAATATATGATAAACAGAAATAAAATGTTAATGTTAATATTCTTCAAACAAGTGAAGCATTTCTTGTTGGTCATTTCAAGTCAGGCTAGAAAAAGTTAATCTTTGATTTTAATTATAAAGAATAGACGAGTCCTTATAAGACTTCAGGTTTTAGTATTTAATTTGGATAATTTTCAAATTAATTTTATTATTTATAAGTTATTTATGTAATTACATTTAAATTCAGTGATTTATTCTTTATTTTAATAATTCTTAACAATTTAACATTTGTTAAAATAAAAATGAGTCAGCCACCACCTTAGCAAACATCGGGAAGTAACAGTAATTAGCAGTTTATAACACATTCATAAACTATGCCCTCCTAACCCTCCAATAATACCCTCCCTTAAGCTCATGGTTAAAACGTCAACAATACTTAAAACTTACAAACTTAGCATACAATAAGCGGGGTCACAGGACAATTTCCCTTAAACTTGAAAAATAAGAAATACTCAGTTGATGCCAGAGATAAAACAGCTTTGCAAATAAAAACAAATAATTCAAATCGAACCAATGAAGACGATAAATCTCAATAGCCCTCTGCCACATCGGAGAGCAGGAATTTGCATTTAAATTTGCAGACGAATAGTTCAGGTTAAAATAGCAATCAATAATTGGTTCAAGCCGCTTCAGCCTTATTAAGACAAGGAACCATGGTTGGCAATTCGAAAATTATAAAACATCAGAGTCATAAGATAACATAAAATTATATGAGCATTTGTTAATTTTTTATATATAAAAAATTCAAAAGCTATAAATTGAGAGAATCACAGAGGCAGGAAAGGACACAGAAAAGATGCGCAAAGTCAGGGAAATAAAGCAAAAATTTACAGTCACTCCAAAAACTCCAATGTATATGAAGGGAAGAATTAAAACCTTTAATAATACAAAAAGTCATAAAATTACTAAATAAAAGAGAACAAATTCTAAATTTTTAAAGTAAATTTTTTTTTCAATTTCATACTAATCAAGTATATTTCAAAATTCTTCATTTATTTCTCACATAACTTTGAGTTAATTGTAAGTTTGAGAGTTTTAATGGACATGGTGAAATAAAGAGCGAGATAAGCTCCTGAAAAAGAACAAGAAACCGAAAAATAATAATAAAATTAGTAAAATTAGAAGCACGGATCTCATTTGGGCAATATCCCCAGGTAAGGTGGAAACTTTCAAAAATATCTCAATTTTTAATATAATATCTTTTAACGTAATGATCACTTAACTCTCCAGTTAAAGATAGTTAAGTTACATAAATCAAGATAGTCTTTCCAGAATTATAGAATCAGAGAATAAAGACCAATCGGATTCGAGTGACAATGAAAGCGAGAAAAGCTTCATAGAGCCAGAATTTGATATGAATAATGTAAGATTTACAATTATCATTAAATATACCATGTATTATAGTTTGTAGAAGAGAAGGATTTTCTTAAAATTCTCAGAATTGCAGAAATTATTGAGAAATAAAATCATAATGAATAAGAAATCGAAGAAGCAGTTATCTATCTTAAGATTTTTGATGCTTTGAGATAATAGCTTGATATTTAAACTAAAAAATAAATTGCTAAAAATGAATTAAAATATAGATTTTAATATACCTATTTAGTTGGAAGGTTATATTCTGACATAATTAAAAAGTTATATTTTAATATTTTAAGTATTAATTATCACTAATATATGTTGAGCGACGAGGAACACAAAACTACGACTTTTTCATCTTGAATGCAAATGATGGAAGCAAAAATTTGGAAAAATCCTAAAAGCACATATTGAGCTACTGCTCATTCAGTCATTGGAAGAATAAATGTTGCATGCACAACTTCTAAAGCAATGTAATCAGGAGTACCAAAAAAAGTAGGGTAGGTAAATACTTCTAAAAATTCTAATGCCATCTTTAATAATTTATGGCCCCTATTTATTATACATATATTAGTAATAATTAATACTGATTATTATATATTAGAGATTTCTAATTAAATTTTGATCTCTTTTTTTAATTTCCTTTGCCTTAAGCGATTCACTACCACTACTAATATTTTATTTAAACAATCAAGAATTATATTAATTTTTTTATAGCATTTAAAATGATTATAGAGTAAATTTTATATACTACGAATATACTTTTATCTACAGATTATAAGATTTTTATGGGTTTAAATTCTGAATAAGATTCAAATAAAAAGAATGCTGCAAATATTGAAAGTTTAATTCATAAAAAGAATTCTTACCTCTTCAGAAGAGGAGAGAAGGGAGAATTCGCCTATTTAATCATGCACGGCTAGGTAGGTTTCTTAACTTTAAGTATAAATTCTTGGCATGGTCAAACTCCCAGAGAAAACATAAAAAAAAGAAATGGAGACATGCCAGTATATGAGGTATACAGATACGGGGAGCGATGGCATGTTTACGGTTGAATGCGAAAATGCAGTTGTAACATTTCCTAAAGGGAAACTATTCGGAGAAATAGCATTGTTAGATCCAAATAAGGCTGCAAGAATGCTCTCTGCTTTGACTAAAACTGACAGTATTTTACTTGTTCTTAACTAGGAAGCATTTGATATTATAATCAAGGAAAAAATTAAGAAGGATAGAGAAGAGATGGGCAAATTTGTATGCTCTTCTATGCCAAAATTAAAGGAGAATACTGGTCTACCTGCTGTTGTCTCAAATGTTAATATAGTCTTCGAACCATTTTAAATTGATAGCTTTATATTTTATACATCTTCATTTTTAAAGGATTAATGGGTGCTTATGGAAGATTAAAAAAGTGAGAAAATTCACATTATTAAATCAGGCCACTGTGGCTTATACAAAAACATCGAAATTGTTGACGAAATCGGTTAAAAAATAATGAAACAAAGGAAAATCATGGATCTTGAGGTCGGAAAAAAGCTTCACTTGTTTCAATGTACCAAATACTTATTCTGTCAAGGTTGAATTTCCAAAGTTAGAATTGCTGTCGATCAATTAAGGTGAATTTGGTAAAATGTACAAAAGAATGCTGCCAGCACTCCAAAGGTATTTCTATAAGAGATAGTGTTTGATTCAAGAAATCATTTATAATTATAATGATCAGCAAGTCGATATTATAAATCATTTTTATTCCACTGTGGAAAAAGGGACAATTAGTGTGTACTTGATTCGAGAACTGAAAATGCAATTAGATCATGCTAATTAAAACATGAACAAAAAGCTTTATATTAATAAATATATCTGAATTGTAAAAGAAGATATATTTTACAAGTTATTTAATTTCTCTTAATTTCATATATAAAATTGGTTTATCAATATTGTTAATATAATATTTATATATATAAAATTTAAGTGTTTTAATATAAAATCTTTTTATTTTAATCATGTTATTTATAAGCTGAATAGACATTATTTGCGGAAAGAATTCTAAAATAACGGAGTGAAAAGACCTTTCACTTAAAATGAGCAAGAAGATATCCAAGATTACAAAAACTTAATGGGAGGCCAGTAGCCAATGAGTACACAAAATAAAAATACAAGAATCGAGTAAGTTTTAAATACTATCGAATACTTAAACAGTCAAATGAACAAACAGGTGGAACAAGAGAACAAAGAACCAGTCTAGAATAAACTTTTAGCAATTTAAGCTTATCATACTTTTGATGGCAGATATTAAAGTGGTAAACCTAGAGATTTGGCAATGATAGTTGGCTAATACAAATCAGAGTTTGATATGACTAAATTCTATATTACAGATGGTTAGAGCACTCAGGGTTAAACTGATTTCCAAAATAGTTTCTTTGTTAAGAGATCATAGCCAAGTATTTAAGCTAATAATACTACAACTACAGTTGCATTTTTAAACTCTCGACTAAGGCCTCACTCAGCAGCTTATTAAGAGCCTTTAAGAAATCAACTTAAAATCATGACTGATATGTCTCCAATGGAGAAAAATCAGCACTCTCCATTAAAAAGAAGATAGCAAACTCCAAGTCAAGGCATTAAATCTGATATGATAATGACAGCTACTTCAACTTCTTCAAGCAACCATAAAGTTACCGCATTAATGAGAGTTCAATCAGCAAGTCGCTTTTAATCTAATTAACACATGCAAAGAGTGTCGATAGCTTCAAGTTTACAGTTGAGAATGCAGTAAAGTTAAGAATCTCTCTCTGGTCCTTCTATGGTTCCAAGTTTAAATGTTCCAAATTCTGCTTTAAATCAACACAAAGGTACTTTCATTTCAACTCCTACCTCTTTTTCTTCTCTACCTTTTTCTGCAGTGGGCAACACTCTTCCTCTCAGAGGTAACTTGAACTCTTAAAATAAAGAGAGCATAATTAGTAATGGGAAGTCAATTGGTGCAGGTAGCTATGGGGTTATAGGCAATCCAATCTCATATTAAAGTCATATGAATAATGCTAACATTAATTAAAAACGAATGCTGAACCATCCCAATCATCACAGCAGTGGAAATCTGCTGTTTCAAAATAGTCAAATATAAACTTAAATTGTAAATAATGCATCAAGATAGTAACACTAAGAAAGATAAGCTGAAAAGTGTTTGATTTTCAATTTTTTATATAAATTGCCTTTTAAATTTAAGCTAGTTAGAGCTATGGTTTTCCTCCAAAATATCAACCTAGTTAAAAATTATAATCTGATAAATTAGAACAATAATGAATTTATTTAAAATAAGAAATATTTTTTCGTTAACTTTAGTATGATTACCAATTCTTTATCAATTTTATGTTTCTTTAAGTGATTAACAATAACTTAAGTAATTCAAAACATATTATAATTAATTCACAAGATTAAAATATGAAACATATCAATCTACTTAGTATATTACTATTGTCTACTACAATTGAGAGATTCAGCAGGGCTTAAATCTTAGGGAAAACGAAAAGCATAGATAAATAATAAAGAAGTCTAGTTTAAGATGATGAATAAATTATTAATGATACAGTGAAACTTTCTTAATAGGATCATCTGAAGAGATATATTGGTAGTAGTAATTTAGACCAGGAGGGTTTGAATTTACTTAACAAATATATGGAAAATATTCTTTGTCATATCACTTCATGAATTTAATTATTTTAGAAAATATATCTATGGAGATCAGTAACATGATAATCAATAATCTATGCAGAATGACAAAATTTAGAATAAAGATATCGATGATAAATTATCAGATCAGAAGAGTGTAAAAAGTAAAGATAAAAATTATATATCGTTACGTTTGTATATTATTCCAATATTAGATTTGAATATTAAAAATTTTTTCTAATTTGATTTATTACATATCAAAAATGGCTAACGTTAACTATATTAGTTTGAAATTCAGACATACTTATTTTCTTTGTAATTTTCTAATTTTTTGAAAATTTTTATGTTTAATATATGATCTTGCTTCATTTGATTCATACTTATATCCATTAGGTAATTCATAATTATCTCCTAAATTACAATAATTATATTTAATTTCCCACAATTTCTTTAAATAACTTACCTGCCACTATTTTGGTGCTGCTGTAGTCCTAGTTTGAAGTTGAAATTCTGAATCAATTCTGTGTCTGTAATATTAGAGTTACTCTTCATCGAGAAGAAACATGAAAGCTACAAAAACCCCCAAAACATCTTAGGTTCAAGAATAGGGTAGCTTAAGCAATATATCTGAATCACCAAAAACTGCTCAAAAATAGTAATTGCCTGAGACATAAGTTGTTGAAGATATCTATATTCATATGGTTAGTCACTCCCATTAAGATGTGGGCTGGAATCTTAAAATTATAATAAATCAATACTAATAATAGATTCAAAATTTAATATCTAAGTTTAGTCCTGAGTACTATTATTCACAGAAAGTTAAAAGAATCTTAGATTCACTTATGGTCGCTTTGAAATAAAATGAGACTCGTAAATTCACATATGCAGAGATATATTACTTTATAAAATGGTGAAAATGGTGGAAGAACCAGGACGTTACTACTAAAAATTTCGTTAGAAAACTGATAAAAGATGGTAGTTGGGAATTCTTAAATGGTGGATGGGTAGTAAGTGATGAAGCCTGCCCAACTTTTGAAGATTTCCAGTTAAACATTATGATTGGGAATGCTTTCTTAAAAAGAGAATTTGGCATAGTGCCAGATTTTGCTTGGTATTGCGATCCATTTGGTCACTCTGCTGTAACTCCAGAGCTTTTTTATTAAATGGGTTATAAAGGTTTATTCTTTGCAAGAGTTGACGATGATGAAGAATTATAGGAAAAACCACTAGGAAATGGAGTTTATTTGGAAACCTAAATTTTAGACTGCAGCTGGCTAAGTTTAGTCTAAATCCGAACTCTTCACTCATGTTATGCATTTCAACTATCAAGGAGGATGCGATATTGAAATATGGACTTATAATACTGACCGAGCTTCTCAAACTTCAATTTATAGAAACTAACTGGAGCATATAATTTCCTCCCCAAATATATAAAGGTCATATTTGCTTTTACATTTATTGTAAAACAAACAAGAAAAGAATGATTAATTGTGTGAAATAATATGCTGAGCATTATAAAACCAATCACATTCTCTTAACAATGGGAGTTGATTTTGCTTACTTAAATGCAGATATTACCTATGAATTTATCGAGGTCATCTCAAGAATCTTAAGTGAGGATAACGCTTAGGGCAGTTAAAAATTAATATTCTAGCCAAGCACTGTGAAAGAATACTATGGAGCCATAATGATAAAGTAGTAAGAGATGCAATTTGAGTGGCCAACATAATCGGATGATTTCTTTCCTTATAATGGCAACTTTTAACAACATCTCTGGACTGGATATTTTACAAGTAGACCATACTTTAAAAAATAGATTAAAGATTTCTCCAGTTTAGCTTACTCAAGCTCTACTTTTTATGCCTTGCAAAACTTTAAAGAGTTAATTTAAAAAAAATTACATTTTGAATATATCATTTTTATTTAAATTTTTTTGAATGACAACTCTGGAGTTTAACTTCCAAAAAAACTTGCATTCAAACATAACACCAATTGAGAACATGACCGCTTAACTTTTAAAAAACTTGGCTATAATGCAGCATCATGATACTATAACTGGTACCTCACCAACGTCAGTGATTTAAAATCATGTTTTAAAATTAGAAAATAAACAATATAATAACACGATTGTAACTTTAGAACTTGATTTAGAGCTTAGTTATCAAGGATGGTATAAATATGATTAATTTAGAGTAATGCTATTAGTAAATTCATTAAAGATTGCTCTGTCCTGCTAATTAATTAGGTGAAGAGCAGACTTTTTAAATTAAAAAACTTATTATATTTAAAGTTTTTTATTTACTTTTGTGGTCTATAATCCAAGTGTCTTTGATAGAAATCTGATAAAGCTTTAATTCCTCACATCAAATTTATTAATTAACTGAATATTTAAATTTTATTTGAAGGTATCCGCCTGGCAATCTAAAAACTAATCTTTAAAAAGTCTAGACTCTTAAAGCGAGATAATGTGCACTAAAAATCCTCAAGGAAAAAGAGAATGCGATTTAATTATCAATTATCCCGTTCCTTATTTGAAATTTTAAATCTTTAAGGTCACTAACTTCGATAAAGCCAATGTAAGTTCTACAAATGACACTAGTGTAATTGAAATTAAGCCCTATAAATTACCAGGAAATGATTCAAAGCCAGATGAACTAATTTAATATAACTTTTAATTCATTTACAACCTCAATAAGTATGCAATAAGACTCTTTATATTGAAAACCAAAATCTGAGACTCCTTTTAGTCAGCTGCAATCAAAACCCCAAAAACTCTTAAGCAGTTTGATTGAGTTTTTGATTGATAAAAGCAGACTATTAGCGCATACTTTATTAGGCTTTTAATAATAATAATAATAATAAGATCACATTGAGGTCTCTGGGGACCCCCGATCTAGTATATGTTTAATATATATAAGGGACAAGCCCTTTCAATGGTTATGGAGTCTTTACTTGTTCACAAGTAAGTTCAACCTTTAAGTTAGACTGTAGGTTGTCTATTTGTCATCAACTGTGCCTGCTCTTCTTGTACTTCACTTTCTCTTTTTCTTCTTGATGAATTTAGTTTTCTCATGTTTGGTATGTTGTTCATCTTTTAAGATCGCTTTTTATTTCTAATCTTGGATCTATAAGTTTTCCAAGTCTATATTTAGCTATCTGAAGTTTTTGAGCCTCTGCACATTTCTAACTGTACAACTATAATTCTAGTCGTGGCATTTATATCCTCTTTAGATAAGAAATCCTAGGTTTCCAAATTTATTATATTAATTTTGTGATTGTAATTCAATCATTAGGTCTAGTTATAATATTTCCTTGTTAATATTTATATCTTTGGTTCTGATCAGGTTTGGGGTTTTTCCCTATTTTCTGATATCAACAGAAAATTTTTCTGATGTTTTGAGCAAGTATGGAGACGCTTAAATGGGAGCTTCTTGTTTGTCTTTGATGAGTTCATTCTCTGACTGAAGCGTGTTAGGGTTATTGTGGGGTTCTTCTTCTATTGTTTGAGAAGACTATACTATATTTTAGGTTTGGTCAAAAAGTTTATTCTCGAAAATACGTGTCACTTTATCTTCCCTATTTAGTACCCTAAGTGCGTCATTACCTTGACTTCCTATTTATTCCTATTTGATAGTAGATTTTTTGTCAAATAGATTTTATTAGAAGATGGGGTTTTGTTGGAGGGGTCTCTGGGTTTTGTGGATGCTAAATTGTTGGGTTAATGAGCAATTTGGTTTGAAAAGATCATTCCATGTTGGTGGTGTTTATTTAGGCTTTGCGGTTGGTTTTCCCCAGATGTCTAGAGTTGGTAAGTTTGTATTTGAACTATTGAACAAATTTATCTAGTTACATCCTTGAGTATTGTTAAATAAATTGCTACTCTATGTATTCCTCTTAGAGTCTTAGTTGAATAGTTTATTGTTTAAGTCACTATTAAATAGTGAGTTTTAACTAAGGGTATAGCCAAATATGGCCTGACTCTTTGTCTTGCTTGCTTGTTCTGAAGTTTCTATGTTGTGAGGGCTCTATAGTGAAGTTTGGGGACTGTTAGCTCTTTATTCCTTGAGCTTTCTTTTTCTGATTTTTGCCTCTACTTCTTCCTTGAATCTCATTGAGTAAAAGTCAGTGTTACTCGGCTCGTCTATTGCTAGTGCTAGAAGATTGGCTTGGTGGTGGTTGAGGTCTATACTCAAGAGTCCCTATATAGCGAAGTCCGCTAATCTTTCTTGTTGCTTATCGTTAAAGTAAGCAATAAGGTCAGCTCCGTCTTCTATGGACGGAGATGAGCAGGCATTTTGGTCGACTTATCAAACTCTCTACTTTTGTGGTCTATGTGGATCATAGGTGATCCTATTACTTGGCTTAGAGTTCCACATTCGGAGAGGTGCGACCTATTTATTAACTTTTTAATTTAAAAGTTCTACTAAGAATAGGCTTTTAATAATAATAATAATAATAATCTAGATCAGCATTGAGGTCTCTGGGGACCCCCGATCTCGTTTGCTTTTTAGTGCAAATAAGGGACTAGCCCTGTCATTTAGTTGGAGATTCTCTCCTGTATACTGAGTTTCATCTTCTTCTGTTGTTTCTTCTTTTTCCTCCCTTGTTCTTTCCTTTTCCTCTTGTGTTTCTCTTGCTTCCTCTCTTTTTACCTCTCTTGGGTCCAGAGCGTAAAATCTGGACTGTATCTCCCATGTCTTTGAATTTGAAAAAGGTGTCAAAGTGTTTGATTTTGATTGAGAATTTGAGTTGCTTGGCGGCAATGAGTTCTTTACATCTGGTGGTGATTAGTTGGACAAAGTCACTTTTCATAAAGTATGTGTGCTTTTGGAGGCATTTGACATAGATTTCTACTTTGTTGATGTGGTCATGGTAGTCTGCCGAAATTGAGACACAGCTATGTTCATTGGCTGTGACGTTCTTTATAAGAACTGTCGTTAAAAGTTGGATGAACCTTACTATTGTGAGGCTTGTCTCCTCCATTGAGTTCATTGATCTTAGCTTTAAGTTCATCATCGCTTTTATTTAGCCATTCAAGTAAGGTACCTTTTGTTAGGTCTCCAAACATTGCATTAGTAGCTTAGGCGAGCTTTTTGATTTGTTTGTAGATGTCTGTGTTGATTGAGTTCAACCAGATTGAAATGCATGATTCTCTTGTGTCAAATCTATTGATTAGTTCGGCTTTAGTTATGGTCTGCATATCTTTAGTTGTATTGTCTTATTAATTATAAGTTAAGTTTTAATCGTTACTATTTAATAGTAATTATTAAGGCAGATCCTTTAATTATTAGTTTGCTATTTAGTACCCTCTGTTACCAATGACGTATTTCACACCTGCGTCATCTCAAAGTTTAGGGTAGTGATTCCTGATTCCTTCTGATAGTTCAGAATAGCTATCTATATAGTAGGTATGTTGACTGGAGTCGTCTTATTCAGACTGGTCTTTAACGTAGGCGTCGTATTCTTGTACTTCCTCGACTGAGCTCTTTTCCTGATCTTCAGAGTAGATTACTTTTTTTGTTATAAGTCTACTGTTTCTGTTATTATCATTCAGGTTGTTTTCGTACTCTCTGAATTATTTTTCAAATTCATCGAGCTCTTTTTGGTGTTAAGCATCTCTGATCAAATAACGATCTGAAGGTGGAGGAGGGGGTATGGCTTATTCTTCTTACAGATGGGGAGAGCTGATGTTGATGTCTAAGATCGTTCGTTTTATGTTTAAGGTTTAATGAACTTGTTGTTGATTGATACTAGTCTTAACATTTGGAATAGTTATTGGGTCCATAGTTGGACTTGGTCGTCTTTATTTTCCGTGACGTATTGGAGTTTGATCAGGTGTATTTCGAACTGATTTAGAGTATTGAAGCCTTTTCTGACTAATTTTCTGGATATGAATGTTAATATCTCCAGTATGTGTAGCCCCCATTGTTCTCTGTTAATTTTTATGATATCGATTGTATATTATGCTAGGTGATGAAGTTGGTTGTTTTCAATGTCACCTTAGATGATATCTCTTTATAGTTTGCTCAGTATACCCATTCTGTGTTTCTTATTTAATAATTTGATAAATATAATTAGGCTTTTAATATGGTTTATGAAGGGGTTTAATGTTTAAATATAAGTAATTTAAGTGAGTATAACAAGCGAGTTTTTATAATATTTTACACAAACATAAGCTAAGAGTCATGCAGCAGTTCTCTGAATTTTATCTTTCTAAGTAGTAGTTTGATTTTTTTTATTGTTTGTAAATTCTCTTAGCTTGGCTTGATAATAGTTGAGTATGCAAGTTCTCTGAGACCTACATTTATTTAATTTTTTTCGAGATATGGTTTGATTCTCTACTTAGAATCTCTCTCACCCCTGCAGCTAAAGTAATCGTTTCTTGGCATGTCTCTCTCTATTATTATTATTACTGCTAGAGCCCAGATATCCCATTAAGTGTCAACATCTCTCCAATCCTCTCTCTCTGGGAAATATCCAGGAGTGCCGTATACATTTCCTTATGCAGAGGCTTGCACTCTTTGAGCTCTGTTGAAGTCAATAATATAAACTCTAAGAGGCTGAAAGTTCATCATGATGTTCTCTGGCTTTAAGTCTCTATGAACATAACCTAGCTTGTGAAGCTCTTCAATCCCCTCCACTATCTGCTATACTATCTAGCTAATTTATCTCTGACATCTATTGTCAGATAAGAATTCTCTGTAAGTCATTTCTAATAATGGAAGCCTGAAGGCTACATGATCTTTACCAAGTAAAATAGCATCAAGCTAGATGATATGCCTGCACTCATTTAACTTTACCTTTTAAACAGCATAATACTCATTAGCAAACTCCATTTGGAACTTGCCATCAGCAAGGAAGTAATTGAAAGGATATATCTTGTAGGCATATTAGTCATCAGTAATAACTCTCTTCTCTATTTTATCTTCAAGAGTGAGGTAGCTTTCTAGGCAAGAATCTAAGTCAATAATTTTTAATATGGGAATCTTCATTGCCTCTATTTTAACCATGACTTTATTGATCTCAGAGACTGGAAAGTTCTTGACTGCTTTCTTCATTTTAACTTACTTCTAGACTTCAACTCTAAGAGACTCCACTGGGTTTCTTGATCTTCTCTTTTAGAGGAATCTATTCCCTGTAGGTTCATGAATAAAGACAAAACTTTGAATGTGCTTTTTCTTTAACTGACTTTGAGGTCTCTAGTTTGAGAATATGGCTTCTAAAAGAACTCACAGATATACTTCCCATCTTTTTTTTAATGCTTGAGATATAACCTTGGCATATCGTTGAGTATATCTCTCAAGTGTCTCTCATAAATTGACTTGTAAGGGAAATTTTATTGCATTATTTGCATTAATAGTCTACTTTGGCTTGTAATTATTAATGCTCTATGGCTGGTTGTTAAACCTCCTCCTCAATTTAAACAGTTTCTATGATAACCTCCTACTTAACTTATATTTAAATCTCAAAGCTAGACTGATCAAAGATGTCATAAGTAGGCTCCCACTGAGTACAAGCGTCTCTGGTCTCTACTTTTCTTGGTTGCTGGAATGATAAATTTTATTGACTTGATCCAAGTAATGTCGCTCTTCTCAAAAGGTTAGCGCTCATTTTAGTTTTCTGACATATTTCATTATAATAATGATAAAATCTACCGAGATAAACTATTATAGTAGAGTATAAGACACTCTGGTAGTTTCTTTGCTGAGATGTAAGAAAATGAACTAACCATAAAAGACTGTAAGTTGACATAATTAATGAAAATTTTATGCATTTTAGTAAATTAAAATACTCCTAATAGAGTTTTGTTTCTCTAGGAGGTCCTCCAAATCAAGTTTGAACTTAATTTGGAGGTAATGTTATTAAACCTTTTTAAATTTAATATGCTCCTAATTAAGTTTTAACCTTAAAATTTAACTCCTAATAAAGTATGAACTTAATTTGGAGGACCTCCTAAAATAATTAAATATTATTAGGAGCAATTTAATGGAGAAAGTTTGATAAAATGGAAATCAATCTGTGAAACTTGGAGCAAGTTTTTCAATGCTTCTCCGTATATCTTTTCAAGGTTGACCTCCAGTAGGTCCTCCCTATTTAGTAGTAAGATTTTAATAAACTTAGAATGGATAACCATAATTTTAAATTTCATTAACATTTCTAGAAAGAGGAAGCAAGATGGAGTCTATGAATGATGCAATGAAGAGAATTTAATCTCAAGATTTAATAGGAAAATTTCGAAGTAAAGAGGACCTTTATAGATATTTGGTATAGCAAGGTAAGTTCTTACTTATAACTAACTTATTAACTATAGTTGGATTGTTCTTGCCAACATAGGAGGGAACAATAACATCATTCTTAAATGCATTGCTAAGTGAAGAGAAAAAAGCTTCTAAGTCTAATGAAATTAGGATGATAGAGGTACCTAACTTCCCTGAAATATCAGTGAAAAATTTCTATTTTGATGCTATGAGTTATCCAGATGTTGCTCTCTATCTTCCATCAAAGCTGAAACTCTCTAATAAGCTGCCAGAGAGAAATTTCTTCTTTGGTGTTCTTGGATCTCTAAAACCTGAGTACTTAAATGAAGTAATTTAAGAAGCTCACAAGAAACGATACAGCATCTCTCCTGAAGAAAAAGAGAAGCAAGGTATTAAAATCAGTGACACCTGGCTGTAGGAACTTCAAAAGCATTCAAAACCCCAAAACCCCTTAGTGAGGTTTATAAGTGCTTTGATTTGTAGGGTATAGTTGGGGTCTTATTGGGGTTAGTAAAGAAAACGCAGGTTTTTTGTAAATTTAATGAATATTTGATGATTATTAGTGTACTTAATTCAAACAAATTTTATCTGCTTATCTTTGTGGTACCTCTTGAATCTAGCTCTCTGGAGTGGCTCAAGTATGTCTTCTAAAGATTATCTTGGATAAGCTGGAGCTCTAACGATTATCATCTCTACAAGCCTTTTAATTTCATTGCAGACATCTTCCTGTTATATATGTTTAGAAGCCAAACTTATTGATTATTTTTCGTGCTTTGTTCCAAAGTAAGACATACTTTCCATATCGCACTCTAAGATTATGGCAGCAACTGCCCAAACATCCCATTAAACAGAGCCATTAGTCCACTTCTCCCTGATTGGAAAGTATCCTGGTGTGCCAAGCACCTTAGCCAAAGTTACTATTTCTTATCTTATTGCTCTATTGAAATCAATGACTACAATTTCTAATGGACAGAGATTTAACATAACATTTTCAGGCTTCAAATCTCTATGTACATACCCAAGTTCATGAAGCTCTTAAACACCCTTAATCATTTCTGACAGTATCTCATTTAAATCATCTGGGTATCTATTATGATAGAGATACTCTCTCAAAGTCATTTCAAACTTTTTCAGTCTTAATGCAACAAAGCCATGCCCAAGAATAACTCCATCAAGTCTAAGTAAGTTCTTAAACTATTTTTTCTAAGCCTCCCTCAGTATTATGTATTCGTTTGCAAATTCATTTTGATACTGCTCGTTTTTAATGAGATATTTAAAAGGATATACTTTGTAAGCATACTCATCAACCACTATAAGCTTAGCCTTGTTTGGCAGGTCAAAATGCAAGTAATTTTCAATACAGCTTTCAATATCAATTGCATTCAATGCAGGATATACATAGCTCTCTCTTAAAGACATGCTATAAGAGTACCATTTGCTGGCTGATTCATTGATTCAAAACTCTTCTGCCTCTTGAGCCTTTCCTCTTGTTTTTTTTATGACTCAAGAGAGTTATTTTTTCTTTTAGCAGGTACAAGCTTTAAGTTTCCTCATCTTTAATCAGGAATTCGCTTAAATGATGCTTCTGCATATGCCTCTTTACTTTGGCTGAGTGAGAATAAGACTTCATGCATGTTTTGCACTAATATCTACTATCTATTTTATCATGCTTAAAGTAGATCTTAACTCTACCAGAGTGTACCTCTTTGATGTGCCTCTTCAAGCTAGACTCAGTTGAGAAGAAATTTTGGGAGTCTTCACATTAAATTGTTTTAATTTTTTCTATTCGTTGCTGTTCTTTATCTTCCTCAACTAATTCACCTTATGTTTAAACTCCCATCTCAGCACTCTACTTCTTGTTTTAAACTTAAATTTTAAAGACCTCAGCTTCAAACTCTAGAGCTCTTTAGCTTAACCTCCTTCTCAATATAAATTACTTCTGGTTTCTTGGAGGAGCCAAAGTTTAGATATGATTATCCACTGCTAAGATAAACTGCTTTTCGATTTAAGTTAGCCGCCATGTTTAAATTCAAATTTAAATTTCTATTATTAAGCTCTAGTAACCTTTCTGGTTATAGTCACTCTGTATAGGAGTTGATACGTCAACAACTATGGTTGAATTTAAGGTGTTAGAGATCATATTTATGCTTAGTTTATAAATATAATTTTTCTAATTTCATACTTTATAATTTCGATCATGGTACCAACCAAGTATAAAATCGGATTGGTACTGGTACCAATTAGGTTTTGAACCGTTTTGGAACTTTTCGATTAAAACCTCATTAGTTTAAAAGTAGGTACTAATTAAGTTTTGGTACAATTAAATTGGTACCAATTAAATTTAAACGAATTTAGTACCGGTACTAATCAAATTTAAACAAATTTAGTACTAATTTAATGGAACTAAATTGATTAAAATGGAGCTCCATTTCTGAAGTTTGTTACAGCTTCTGCCAGCTTTCTCCACGTATCCTTACCAGGTTGACCTCCTATGAGATGGCCATATTTAATACTAAGATTTTTAACAGTAGGATCCAGAACTCTATATATTAAAATTTGAAATTCAATAACAAGAGAAGGAACAAGGATGGAATCTATAAGTACTGCAATGAAAAGGGTTGAAGCTTAAGAAATGATCTCAAGATTTAGAAGCAAGGAAGATCTCTATCGATACTTACTTAGCATGGTTAGCATGTCACATATACTTAATCATATACTATAGTGGGTTTATTCCTTCCAACGATGGAAGGTACCAAAATTTCATTCTTAAAAGCTATACTCTGCGAATGAAAAGAAAGCCTTCAAAAACAGTGAAATAAAGTTGATAGATATACCAAACTACCCAGAGATTTCAGTCACTAATCTCTACGAGGATGCGATGAAAGATGAAGAGTTGGTACTTTATCTTCCTACCAAGAAACAACTCTCTAACAAGCTTCCAGATAGGAGCTTTTTCTTTGGAGTTCTTGGCACTTTAAGAGAGAGTTATCTCAGAGAGATCATTGAAGAAGCTCACAAAAACGCTACTCTATTTCTCCTGAAGATTAAAAGAAGCAAGGCATACTAATAAGCGAGACCTGGCTCGCTGAGCTTAAGAAGCATCCATTCCTCACTCGTAAGCTTTGATTCATAACTTTGTAGGGAAACCTGGAACTGGTATATTCCTAATGAAAGAGCATGCGAAGGTTCACAGAGAGAGAAAGTCATAGACTATTTATGAAGTGAGCAAGAGACTTTATAAAGATGTTTAAAAGTCAGAAGAAATGAACATAGATGCAGGAGCTGGCACAAAGAGAAGAAATATGGGCCCAAGCAAGCCATAAGAAGAGGAGAAGAAAAAAAAGCCAAACCCCTTTATGGGTTAGTTTAATATGTGAACTTATTCATTCATTTAAATCTAAAACTTATTTATAAACATTCATTCTTCCTTCTCTCGCACAAACTGTTGTCTTTTCTATGCTTACCCTCTTGCAGCTACTCTGAATCAAGTCTACTGTATCTATAGGCAGGTCATGCATTAGGTGATATAGCAGTAGTTTCTTGTAGTGGGTCTTGATTTAACTCCAGTAGAATTCAATTCCATTAAATTAAGGGCTGTAAGGAACATTGTATACAGGAGTAATGTTTAACTCTTCATAAGCTTTCTTAGACTCCTTAGTCTTATGAACTGAGAGGTTGTCAACAAACAGGATGATCTCTTAATCGTTGTATTTATCTCTCAGCTTATGTAGGAACTCTATGTGCTACTCTCGCTTAATAGAGCGAGGATGAATAACATTACTTTCTAAGCCAGAGTTTTCACTAATACTTGCTAATATTGCATGGGTTACAACCTTTACTTTCTAATCGTAGACTTCTATATTATCATACTTCTTATACCAAGACTTATTAATAAAGGTGTTGCAGGTAAACACAGCTTCATCAGCGTGTATGAACTTGATGTTATTAGTAATAGCTCTCTGCATTTAATCATATATATAGTTTAAATTATTACTATAAATGGCACTGTAAAATCAATCACTCTTTTCACTCTGTTGACAGTCTTGAAGGTAATACCATTTCTTCTATAAATGTTTGCTATAGTTTAAGGAGAGATACGCATGTCAGGAAACTTGCGATGAAACATCACAGCTCGGTAGTTAGTGGAAAGTGTGCCCAATACTTTAAAGTCTTCGAGTCGCAGAGGTAGTCAATATGGTCTGTGAGATCTTTTATTTTCTTGCAGGATGTTTTCAAGTGCCTGAATTATAATGCTAAGCAGCCAACAAGCAATGATACCTAACTGTTGAGGAACTCTTGCGCAGGAGCTTTGCTATAGCAGCATAATTCATTACTGGTTTGACTTAGTCTATATTTATATTTGTACCATACCTAAGCTTAAGCAGTAAATCTAAACATTACTCATCATAAATAGACCCTAAATTTCGCTAATTTCTATTTCTCATTTTGCAATTTGACCTAATTTCTCTACTAACCCCAATAAGACCCCAACTATACCCTACAAATCAAAGCACTTATAAACCTCACTAAGGGGTTTTGGGGTTTTGATTCTTTCATTTCTAGTAAACTTAGTCTTCTAACTTTAAAGAATACCTGGTACTGCTATATACTTGATGAAAGAGCGCAGCAAATTAAATAGAGAGAAAAAGTCTCAAGTAAAGCATGAATTGACTAAGAGACTCTTCAAAGATTTATAAAAGGCAGACGAGATGAACATAGATGCAGGGACTGGCACCAAGAGAAGAAGAATTGGTCCAAGCAAGCATTTAGAGGGAGAAAAGAAAGAGAAGCGAAATCACTTTACCTGCAAATTTAATATGTGAACTTATTCATTCGTTTAAATCTAAAACTTATTTATATACACAAAATCTCCCTTCTCTTGGGCATAATTTAGCTTAATCATCGCTAACTCTTAGCAGCACTCTTAATAAAATCTACTGTATCTCTCTTCAAGTCGTGCATCAAGTGATAGAGTAGGAGTTTCTTGTAGTGGCCTTTCAATAACCCCCAATGTAATTCAATTGCATTGAACTGAGGACTGTAGGGAACATTAAATACAGGTGTTATGTTTAGCCTTTCATATTCCTTCCTTGAGTCTTTAGTTTTATTGACAGATAAGTTATCTACAAATAATATAACCTCTTAGTCCCCGTACTTATCTCTGAGTTTTTACAAGAACTTTATATATTATTGGGTCTTAATTGAGCGAGGGTTGATAACATATGTCTCGAGGCCATTATCTTCGCTTATTCAACCAAGAATAGCATGAGTTTAAACCTTAACTTTTTAATAATATGCTTCTATATTGCTGTACCTCTTATACAAAGACCTTGATATGAAAGTATTAAAGGTGAATACTGCCTCATCAGCGTGCATGAACTTTATATTATGCTCTTAAGACCTTTGCATTTAATCGAATATATAATTTAAATTATTCTTATAAAATTGAACATTAAAGTCAATCACTCCTTAATGCGATTGACTGTCTTGTAAGATATTCCGTTCTTTTTATATATGTTCGCTATAGATTAAACAGAGATACGAAGCTCAGGAAATTGGTGATGAAACATCACAGCTCTCTAACATAGAGAGAAATGAGCCCAGTGTTTAAGAGTTTTATCATTAATAAGATAATCGTAATGATCCTGCTAAAATTTTAAAGGTCTCTTAGGCTTAGATCTTAGTTGCTATCTCTTTAAATTCAATGCTAATAAACAGTGAGACCTCACAGTTGCTGGAGATTTATGGAGTAGTCTTGCTATAGATGTGTAATTTAGGATAGGCTTGAGTTATTCACTATATTCATCACATCCATTTCGCAACTTAAACAATAAATCTATATTGTCACTGTCATAAACTGACCCCAAACCTCGCATATATTCACTTAAATTACTAATATTTTAACATTAAACCCCTTCATAAACCCTATTAAAACCCTAATAAAGTATGCACTAATAGTCTACTTTTATCAATCAAAAACTCAATCAAACTACTGAAGGGGTTTTGGGTTTTGAATGATACCACTTCATCAGTAGTATTTTAAGTAACACATATCAACAAAGACTAGACTGTTGAGAAACCAAGATAATTTGAATTTGATTTCTGGTATTATGTGCCCTATCATGACAATGAATTAAGACCATCAGGATTGTATGTGTTTAAAACTGCTGATTTCGATTCAACACCTTTTCCTCTAGAGCTAATATCCATTCAATTATAGACAAAAAAATGAATTTCAATTATATAATTAACTTATTGAATTCAAGTTTAAAGAGGCAAGAACCTTCAGTAATTAGTGCTGAGATACAAGCATTCAGACAATTCAAAAACCATAGTAAAAATAAAATTAGCTTAAAACTCAAATGAGTTTGAATTCGATGTTCATTTTGGTAGAATAAAAGCTGAATTGTTTAAATATGGTGCAGACATTACGATTAACTGGAAAAGTTTGGATATTGCTCACGAAGAAACTTTCTATACTGATGCTAACTCACTAAAGAGAGGTGTTGAAAATGTTTTATTATATTAGCATATTTTTAAACCAGCAGACAGCTCAAAACTTCTACCCAGTGACAAACACGCTTTTTATTTTAGAAGAAATTTAAAGAGCCTCAAATCCACAAAGACAAGTCCATTTTATAATGTTCAACGATGGTAGATCTTAAGGAGGGTCAGCTTTTTAACCTGGCAGATTTGAACTTATGGATAATAGGTATGGATTAGGCAATGATCAATTAGGAATGCATGAAAGTCTCATAGAAAAAGCTGACAAAGGCAAGTTTATAGAGGTTGACGCTATAAATATATTGTGTTTGTAATAAATTCAGTTTAAGCTAAATTCTGGATTACTTATCAATATGGAAGACAAAACTCTTGGAACAAAATCATGAAAAGACATTAGAAGACAATAAATCACTAGCAAGACTACTATGAAAATGTTAATGGGCAGTAGCTTGACTAAAATTATGTAAACGCTGAGAAAATTCAGTACAGGTCATTTATAGAAACATATCAAATTAGAGGCATCAGCTTACAATTTATATTTGATGTTCAACTATTATAAGCATACTATTGAATTGTATTTTATACCAATATATTATAGTACCAACCAATAACTTCGAAAATATCTATATCTTAATAGGTAGACAGTAAAACAACTAACCTTTTGACATTACCAAACTTAAAAAGCTATTATGTGAGCACATAGTAAATTCGCCATCCTGCTCTTAGGACATAGAATCTATCATAAGAGTTGATTTAAGAGGCAATGAATTCGATAATAAAGATTAAGTGCGCTAGTTCATTCCAGATGAGGCTGAGAATCTTCAAAATCATATTATAGGATGAATGAGATATAATGCTTAATAAAACCTTAAGTTTAATTTAATCAATTTGTAAATCAAAATTCGGTTTGCAAGGAACTAATATTTAAAATTAGTATTTATAAATTAACTATATTTTATCTTATATAGGTGTTACTATTTACATATATGATATTGAGAATCGTTTATATATTAATATCTGTATAGATTCTTGTTAAAACAAATATTATCACTCAAACTCATACAGTTCTCTTATTTAACTATAATATAAATATTATTTCCTGACTTAGTTATTGTCAACTGCTTTGCTTTTAACTTTTTGCTGCTATTATTACTGAATCTAAATATATTTGTTAAACAATTTTACTAGATTTATGTTTCCTGGACTCTTATTGATATCTGTTCTTGGAATCCTTAGCAGAAAATAGAGAAATTTGTATAGATATCTTAATAGTTTTCTCTATATCAGAAGCCTTTATTTTCATGTTACTCTTAATAATTATTACTATTTTAATTATTAACGATTTTCTATCCAGGTGCAGCCTAGGGGCCAGAGCATTTTTCATATATGTCACATTGTAATATTTTGATTTTCTAGTACAATTCCATATATAATTTCTTGGAACTGCCTTTATTAATGAATATAAATATTATATCAAACTTTAAAGCATAAATTATAGATCATATGAAGATCTGACAGCTGCTTCTTTCATGGGGATATTTTTAGGTATTACCATTCCAAATACAATTTATATTATTGTAGGAATACATTTGAAATTGGGAAATTATAATTAAATAAATCAAAATTAATTCAAATTAGTGGCAGTTAAAGTTGGCCAATTTAAATGATCTTGGGCTCATTCGATAGGGAATTCAAAATTTGCTGGGCTTTGTTATTGGCGGTAGTATTTTATCTCATCCCTGGAGCGAGTTAACTCGACTTTAATGTGAGGGTTTAATTTAATGAATTTAGATGTGTTTAATTAAAGTCGAGTTATCTCGCTCCAGGGATGCGATAAAATAGTACCGCCAATAACATAGTCCAGCTAATTTTGAATTCTCTATCGAATGAGCTCAAGATGTTTAAATTGGCCAACTTTAACTGCCACTAATTTGAATTAATTTTGATTTATTTAATTATAATTTCCCAATTTCAAATGTATTCCTACAATAATAAAATAATTAATTTTAAATTATTTTAATCTAAATTTAGATTACTAGGGAATTAATTCTGTAATATTATATCATGCTTCTTAAAACAGCTTATTATCTATTTTCGCATAGAATGTTTATAACATAGATATTATCATCTGAGAATAAACCCCCAAAACCCCTTACTCTTGAAAATAATTTTATTTAATTCACCTACCCCATGTTTCTTAATAGCAATTTAATGCCTGATTATAATTTTATAGTAATCTTTTATAGTATCCTGTTTCTCTAATTGACATCCGCGATGAATAAAGTAGCACCAAGTCACTATTATGATAACTAGCAGCACTATAATTGGCACTAGAACTATCACAAAAGTCATGCTATTTTTAGAGCATTCATCTGATGACCCACATCGCGTGTCTTGGTAGCAACATCCATTAGGGCAGTTGCCTGAAAAGAAATTAAGTTTAATAAATAAATGAAGGGATTATGTATTGCTAAAATAATTGATAGATGAATGGATGCTTACTACATTAATTTCCTTTTGTATTATTTCCACCTCCATTACCGATATCTATTGGTACCGCAAGAACCTCCTGATGTTTTCAGGGATTTAATTAAGAAACTTGATATTTTGGTTAATTATTTAGGAATTTGCTTAGTAATTTGGGGTTAATATCTTTTAATAAAAATAAATTAAATTTGATGAGACGATTATAAATCTATTAAAATCTCATGGTTAAGCTTTGTATTTTACGCGTGAGATTGATTAAGGAGTATATCCATTAAGTAAGATAATTATGATATAATTCAAAATTAAATAATTTTAATTTATTATCACTTCTCTCTACTTCCATATTTTTTTCTTCTGGCATAATATATATTTACAATGCATTTTGTTCATCGAGAGAAAATCAAGATGCATGATTTTTCATAAGTATGATGCTATAATATTATTTGTATTTAAGCGAGAGAACAACTAGAGCAGAAAAAGTAGAGAGATAATAATTAAAATATAAATTTAATTCTATAATATTGCTAAAAATAAAATTCGCAAAAATTAATATTGTATTAAAATCCTGTCTATAATGATTGATATCAAATATTCCAAAATACAGTTTTTACTATTAATTTGTTATATTTATGTTTATTATAATTGTTTTATCTTTATTTTAGCTTATATTATACAATTCTCTAGCTAGTCTCTCTACTTCTTTTGTTAATTTATATAATCTAGTTGTTTTTAGTGTTGTTTATTTCCTAGAATTATTATTAAATTTATAGCTATTATTACTGTAAATGCAGTTGAAACTATTGATTAAGTCTTTGCTAATCAATTTACTGAACAACTTGCTGATCTCTATTTGTCTGTAATTCATTGTATATTTATTGTTAGGGAGGACCATTTTATCTTTATGATTGCTAGGGATTGTTGCTACTAGTAGATTTATTCGTAATTAATAAATATTTATTAGAGCAGAAACTTATTGGTCAACATCTCTTAGAGTTTTCTTGTAATAAATATACAAGGTTACTCTATAGATAAGGAGAATTTTAAATTTATTTTGCATATTCCTGAGGCATTCGTCCTTATGAAAAATTATTTAAAACATTGATTTTATATATAACTAACGAAAGGATATTTTCCATTCTTCATAATCTGGTCTTCTCCCTTGATTTAATTAAAATAAAATAATTATTATTATATTTATCAAAGAAATTAATTCCTTGGGATTTCAAATGCTCAAGATCATATAATCTAAATACATTGTTTAATAAATGCCTGATTTCACATTCCATCATCTTTTATAGTATGATTGATATAAATACTTTTATATGTTTATATATTGAAATTAAATATTACCATCATTTCACTATTTTTCGAATAGATTAAGTATATTCCATTTTTTAATCGTAAATTATTAGTTTGATTATCTGCATTTTATTCACAAATCAATTCTAAATGTATCAAACTTGAAGCTCTATTCCTTATTGAGAGTGAGTGGGTTCTCGTCATCGTAATAGTCGTGGCCCGTCAACTTCACTCTCTTAATTTTATCTTTATTCAAACTTTTACAAAGTTAAGCACGGTTCTCTGAATTAGCAAACTCACAAAGTTTCTTCTGAAGTGTTAGCATGTCAAATTTCATAGTATAAAAAGATAGTATTAGCAACATAATTTTTTGATTATATAGTATGTCAATATCAGCTTATTTGTTGGCATTTGAATATTGCAATAATCTCACCGATATGCTTTTCATCTCAATATTTCAACAGTATAAATCTAATTAATTCTTTTTTAATAACATACCAATTTTCATCTGTGAATCAGGGATGAGTTTAATGTCGACTACACTCTTCTCTGTTAAGTATTTAACAAATTCTTCTCTTTTTACTTCTCTCTCCGCATCCTTCAGGACATTGTCTGGTCTGAATGCCTTGGAGTGTGTAAAGTCTGAGGACACGAATATTTACAAAGGATTTTGAGTTTTCCCAATGGTCTGCTCAAATATAGTTTTTAATTTAAACTTTATTCATGTTGAGAAACATATAGATATAAAAATTAGAAATTTCACTGAAAATATATTAAATAAAAAGCGTTGAGATATTGGTAAAATAAATAAGAAATTTGTACATAAAGTCTAATAATTTATGAAAAAATATGATAAATTTAAGTTACGATTATGAATTAAACTATAAATTTTAGTCTAATTTATCAAATTTACTATAATACTAAGAATAAAATTCTTATTTTATTAAGTTAATAAATAATGTTTTTGAATTAATACTACTAGTTATAAAGTATAATTAATTATATAATATTCTAATTATGAAAAGCAAGACATATCTTACTAAAGCCATTTAGAAAGTATTGACTTTGTCAACTGTCGCATTAATTTTGCTGAATGCTAATGGTCTTTGGCAAGTGATATTAAGAGGAATCAAGATAAAATAAAGGAAAATGAATCTAAAAATTATAATGATAAATTCTTTAAGAGCGTTCCTGGTAGAAAAGATTAGATTAGAGAGAGAAGTTCCAACATCTTAACTTAGATCTAAGAGCAGATGATAATAATAATCTCAATTATCGAGAGATTCAAGTTGAAAATAATGGGAAATAATATTCATACTTATAATATTTATGATTAAAAATGAACATTGGTATAGAAAATTTATAAAACGCCCAAGATTTTTAATCTCTTCGTGACTCAAATCAAAACCCCAAAACCCCTTAATGAGGTTTATAAGTGCTGATTTGTAGGGAATTTGTTAGGGGTTGGGGTTATTAATAGTTTTTAATGTGAAATTTATAGTAAATGGATTTAATTTGATCACTCAAAATGCACTTTTGGATCATATGGGAGAGGTCTGAAGTTTATCTTACTTAACCACAACTCTATCTGCTCAATTGATAGCTTCTGAGTTTGGTTTTATTATTATTGATTCTGCCATATGTTTTATTGATTGAGATACTCTGGTTTTGTCTATTAACTGTTTGATTCTTTACTTAGTATCTTTCTCGCACCTTGTAGAGTAGTAATCGTTGCGAGGCATTTCGCACTCTATTATTATTGCTGCTAAAGCCCACACATCCCATTAAGAGTCACCATCTCTCCAGTCTTCTCTTTCTGGATAATAGCCTTGAGTTCCCATTACATTCCAAGCCTTGAGACTTCCACTCTTTAGGCTCTGTTGAAATCGATTATTGCTACTCTTACTGGAGAAAAGTTTATCATAATATTTTCTGGCTTTAAATCTCTGTGAACAAACCCTAACTTGTGAAGCTCTTTAATGCCTTGTATGGTCTGAGTTGCTATAAAAGCAAGCTTTATCTGATTCCTTTGATCTTTTATGAAATCTCTTAGTGTCATTTCATAGAATGGGAGTCTGAAAGCAACATGATCCTTGGCAAGGAGAACAGCATCTAGCTTGATTAAGTAAATGCACTCTTTAAACTTTGCTTGATTGAGTACCTGATGCTCATTTGTAAACTCCATCTAATATTTATCATCACTTAAGAGATAGTTGAAGGGATACACCTTGTATGCGTATTGATGATCATTTATAACTTTCTTATCAAAGGAGTCCGCTAGAATAAGATAACTTTAAAGAGAAGTATCTAAATCTATCTACGCAAGAACTGGTATTATCTTGTATTTAATTTTGATCATGATTTTTGTGATTTCAGAGGATATTTGGTTGTGTGCCTTCTTTACGTACTCTAACTCACTTGCTTATTCAGGCACTACCGCTTTAGAATATTCCCTCGATTTTCTTTTGTTGAGAAGCTTCAACTCAACTTCATGCTTTTCAATTTCTATGTCTTTTTTGTGAGCTTTTAAAAGATGTTTCTTCAAGTCTCTTGTATGAGAGTACTACTATTGGCACTCAAAGCAATCATAGTTCCCATAGATTTTGTCTTGCTTTAAGTATACAGTAGGCTAAGCTTCTCTATGATCCTTCATATGTCTATACCAGCTTGATTTATGAGCGAAATCTCTCTCACACAGCTCACAAAAGTATACTTCTATTTCTTCAGTTTGTATAGGAATATTATTAATACCTTTCTCCTCCTCTCTGTCTCCCATACACTTATTTGCCATTTATTTCTATTATTAATTTCTATTTTAATATCAGAGACCTCATGTGATAGCTCTGGTAGTTCTTTATGAGAGTTCATCTCACAGCTATCACACTTTTTATTGCTGCCAAAGGTTAGTCTCATTTATTTTGATGGAAGTGCTGTTTTTTTCTTAAAATGTTAGCGCTCATATTTAAATTTGAATTTAAAATTATAAAACTGCCTCTATAACTGAGAGCTTATATGAGAGTTTTGCAAGCCTTCAATTTTATAGGGAAGTTCTTAGAGTTTTAGAGAAGAAATGTAAGTGTTAAGAGACAATCCAGCTCTAAATATGGGGGGAAGAAGTAACCATTTTTACTTTCAATAATAAGTTGATTATAGTACGTACTGATTAAAGAGGGGCACCTAATTAAGTACGTACTGCTTTAGGAGGTACTTTGTGATTTTATGATTAAAATTAGGATGCTCCTAATTGAGTACTAGCATTAATTAATCCTCCTGATTAAGTACTAGCATTTTAGGAGCTTCTCCTAATTAACTAGGTACCGATTTAAATTTAAAAATATGGAACTATTACAGTAGAAATTGACATAAATCTCTCATGTTTGAAACCAGTTCTCTAAACCTTCTCCATATCCTTCTAAGAGGTTGACCTCCTATAGGATGCCCATATTTAATAGTAAGTTTTACAGAGGTATATAGTTGAAATCAATAAACTTAAATTTTGATATCATTTCTTAGATCTGTAAATAAGATGGAGTCAATGAATGATGTAATGAAAAGAGTGCAAGCACAAGAATTAATTCAAAGATTTAGAAGCAAGGAGGATTTGCATCGCTGCCTGGTGCAGCAAGGTAATGAACTCATAGTTGCTAATCTTTATTTTGTAGTTGGTTTGTTCTTGCCAACGATGGAAGGTCTTAAAATTTCATTTCTAAGAGCGATACTCTGCGAAGAGAAGAAATTATTGAAAACTTAAGATGTAAAGTTTGCAGAGATTCCAAACTATCCAGAAATCTCAGTGACTAACTTATACTATGATGCTATGAATGACCCAGAGGTTTCGCAGTACCTGCCTTCTAAGAGCAGTTGTCAAATAAACTACCTGAAAGAAACTATTTCTTTGGTATACTTGCAACAATTAAAGGTGATTACTTGAAAGAAATTATTCAGGAATCTCATAAGAAAAGGTACAGCATCTCTTCAGAAGATAAGGACAAACAGGGATTCAAGATAAGTGAGAGCTGGTTATCAGAGCTGCAGAAGCACCCTTATATTTCAAGTAAGATTTGTAGCTTAACTATTTAGAAAAATCTGGTACTGGCAACTTCTTGATGAAGGAATAGAGCAAGATTCACAGAGAGAGAAAGTCGCAGACGAAGTATGAAGTTAGTAAGAGACTTTATTCAAATATTTAGCCTCCAAGGTCAATGTACATAGATGCCGGAGCTGGTAGCAAGAGAAGAAACTTAGGAGGAAGGAAACAAGAAGTAGAAGAAAAGAAAGAGAAGCCAGCTCCAACTAAAGAATTTTAAATGTGACTTATATATTCATTAACTTATCTACAAAACTTATTTATATACATTCACTCTCCCTTCTTTAGCACACTTTTAAGTTAATTAATTATCTACTCTCTTCGCTGAGCTTTTAATAAAGTCTACTGTATCGATAGGTAGGTCATGCATCAAGTGGTATAGCAGCAGTTTCTTGTAATGACCTTTTAACATACCCCAGTAGAACTCAATTCCATTAAACTATGGAGTGTAAGGTACGTTGAACACTGGCGTTATTCTAAGTTGTTCATAAGTCTTCCTTGTTTCTTTTGTCTTATGAACTGATAGATTATCATCAAACAGTATAATCTCTTATTCAGGGTACTTCTCTCTCAGCTGTTCTAAGAACTTTATATATTGCTCTGTCTTAATAGAGCGAGGATGAATAACATAAGTTTCTAAACCAGCATCCTCGCTAATACCTCCAAGAATTGCCATTGTTTATACCTTGACTTTCTAGTCATATACTTCTATTTTGTTATGCCTCTTATACCAAGACTTCTAGATGAAAGTGTTGAAGGAAACACAGCCTCGTCAGCATGTATAAAGTTAATATTATTCTATTAGGCTCTCTGCATTTAATTATAAATATATTTTAAGTTGTTGTTGTAAAATGGCAGAGTGAAATCAATTACTCTCTTGATACGATTTACACCTTTGTAAGAGATACCGTTTCGTTTATAAATGTTTGCAACAGACTATGCAGAGATCTTCAACTCAGGGAACTGGCGGTGAAACATAGTAGCTCGTTAGTCGAGAGAGAAGTGAGCCCAATACTTCAAAGTTTTTTCATTAATAAGATAGTCAATATGCTTCTATAGAAACTTTGACTTCCTCTTAGGCTAAGAATTCAGCTATTATTGCTTTAATTATACAGCTTTCAAGCGGTGAGAGCGAACAGTTGATGGACTACGCTTTAAGAGCATTCATTCTTTTCCATATCGATTAAAATCTAAAATGATGTATTTTTAGATAATTATAATAATTTTCAAGCGCGTTACCAACTTTCAAAAAATGGGTGATGCGTCCATTAAATATATAAATATTAAAATATATAATATATACTACAATTGTACTCTTTACTTATTAAATCTATAATAATTTCACTCTATCATGTAATATTTATTCTTATATTTTTCTTAAAATATTATTTAATTGTGAGCTTATGCTCTATAATTTAAGTTAATCAAACTATATATTTTCTTTTTAAAATAAATCTTAATTCTATTTAGATTTTACTTAATTTAAACAAGTAAAGAATATTGTTCTAAATAATCCCTAATATGTCTTTTTTGTGGATAATAAATTATCCTTATAGTATAATCATGAATCCAAAAATTTATAAATCATCTTATAATAAATCTATATAGACTTAGTATTAAATTAGATAGAATTGTTTGAATCCTTAGTTAGTTTTAATTTTGATATAATATATTTTAATTAAATTTAATACTTTAAAGACTAAAGATCACTAAATTATTATTGATATTATAAAGAAAAGCATAATAATTCTTTATTTTTAAATCATATCATTTTGTTGTACTTAACATGTTATTTAATAATTTATTTATTTACTCAACATTATTCTTACTTAATTATACTTTAATATAAAATTCAAATATATTGTGATTTTTACACAATCACTATATTTGTTAAATCATCATTTTAAGAATTTTAACCGATTTTTTAAGAGTATTGCAATAGACTTATAGTTCAGTACTGGTTTACTTATTCACTATACATATCACATCCATATTGCAGTTTAAACACTAAATCTATATACTCTTCATCATAAATAACCCCAAAAGGTTGTTATTTTTGTCTCGCATTTAATTAATAACCCCAACCCCTAACAAATTCCCTACAAATCAAAGCACTTATAAACCTTATTATGGGTTTTTGGGGTTTTGAAAGCTGCAAAGAAAATAGACTCTGAGATGTCAAAACTCTTGAAAAAGATCAATACAAAATCTGTAAACTTGAGAGATCAATACAACATTGATGACTTACTATATAGCTTAACATCAGTAGATGAAAAGAGAGAAGGGTCAAGAAGGAATTTAAATGCTGGTCCTAAGAAATAAGAAAATTAAGCATAATCTGATGATAAGAACTATACAATTCATATGATCCCTCATTCGCATCAAGATGTTGGCTGGCTTTTGACATATGATGAATACTACAAAAATCAATTAAGATTTATCTTTGATAGAGTATATGAATCTCTCTGGACTAATTCTAACTAGACTTTCAATCACGCTTGAGGTTAAATTCTTCTAAATGTGGTGGAATACTCAAAATGAGACTACAAAAGTAAATTTTAAACAGCTAGTAAAAGAAGGTAGATTTGAATTTATATCTGGCTGTATTTCATCAAGTGATGAAGCTTGTCCAATTTTGAGGACATTTTGAACAATATCCAAACTGGCCATGATTTCTTAAAATAAGAATTTGGTGTAATACCTAAGGTAGCTTGGCATGCCGATGCCTTTGGTCATTCAAGCACAAACGCTAGATTCAGTTATATTTTCCATAATTTTTAATAAGATTGTTCTAAGAACTAGGTTTCGAAGCTTTCTTCTTTGGAAGAGTGAGTGATGACTAAAAGAATGAAATGAAAGAAAAGCATGATATGTATTTTGTATGGAAACCTACTTACGAATGTCCAGATGGACCTGTTCAAAGTACTGAAGGACTTCTGACAACCGCTCTATTCAAAACATATTAGTTTCCTTGTGATATCACTGTTTAAGAATTTTGGAATATTCATGGTATCCCAGGAAAACTTGAAACTCAACTTAGCGGCATCGATTAAAACACCTATAGATATGTATAATGTTTGAATAAAATAGCAAATTCTTATAAGACTAAAAATCTCATAATTACAACTGGTGATGACTTTGCCTTCTATTATGCCAAAGATACCTTCAAATTCTCACTTAATTTCTTTTTAATTCATTGAGAAGTTTGCAGAAAGAGAAGCTACACAAACATTCAAAAGGAAAATTCACTTTGAAATTTTCAACAGTTCAAAAGTACCTCAATGCCTTAACAGATGAGCTGATTAATTAGATGAAAACCGAAAACTTTTCCAAAACATTTCTAATGATATTCAAAATAAACTTGGCATGTTTTAACATCATGATACAATCACAGGAACTTCCAAAAATTATTTCACTACAAGTGAGATTGTTACTACTGAATCACTTATAGAAGAGAATGGTAAAGTTTAAGCTCTAATAAATATATGATTTTATAATGATTAATAAACTGTGTGTAGTATTATTTAAAGCTAATTTGTTGAAAGCACTTTTAAAAAATGAAGGATTTGATGCTTAAAAGTTGAAACTTCTCCATCACAAAACAAACGATAAACTTTAATAAACTTAGTATATGAGACCTGGAGATGAAGGTTTAGTTGTAGTTAATAATCCAAGTGTATTTGAATATGATAACGTTTAGATAACTCTAAGCACACAATTTTCAAATTATATAATTCAAAATTATAAGTAGACTAATCTACAATTTTACTAAATGCATCAAAGTTGAGGGCTGGGATGACCAAAATAAAAGATTAGAGCCAGTGAAGTTCACTTCCTTCTGTCATACAGACAACAGACAAAAAGATGAGAAAGAGTGCGATATATACTTGCATTAAACTATCAAGCCACTTGACCAGCACATATTCATAATCACCGGTATCGATTGTGAAGACGAGGGAGCTTAAGTATTACCACCACATAATGGTATCTAAATTCCACCACCAAAATAAAATGGGGAGGATGGAAAAGCTAAGTAAGATAGAAGAAAAGAGGGGGGCGTTAGTGATACTGGTGGATTTCTTAGAGTCCCTGAAGATAGAGAATCTACTTTTATGATTGAACTTTCAAACAAATACAATGGACTTGCCATTAAAGGATTTTATGAAAAATATTATTTTAAAAAATGACTTGCTATAGGATCAGAGCAATGTCATTTGTTCATTTCAGATAAAACTACAAATTCAATTGAATTCAGATACAGAGAACTATTGAATAGTGAAAAGAACATATTCTAAGATAAAGAGTTCAAATTTGATTTTAGATACTATGAAAGTTACACAAGAGTTTTGCAAAATAGTGGCGTAAACACATTTACATAATACTCTATGTATTTTAATAAAATAAATTAGTTATCTATGCATCATTTTTGTGGAAATAAATGTAATTTTATGATATATCTTTATTTTTTCTATAATATATTTAAATCATTTTGTTTTGTTTTGTTAATTCAAGACAATTGATTCTGATTCCAGATCCTACAATCACAAGATAGTAGGTATCAATTAAAAAAATTCATCATGTTTTGTAAATATTAACTAATTTTTTATACTTTATTTCTATTTAAATATTAAGTATCGAAGTTTTCAAGGGAGATGAGATCGAGCAATTTTTCATCCGCTACTAAGACCTTAAAAATCCTAGTCAAACTCAAACCTCAAAATAAAGCTGATTCCAATGGCTTCTGGAAACGAAGGATGCCCTCCAATATAATTTGAAGTTTATTTCTCATCACTTGAAATGAATCAGGATGTCACCTAGAAAGATATGAATGTCTAGAATAAAGGATTGTTTTATACTGATAGTAATGGATTGGGTATGCTTAAGAGACAGTTTAAGAGTGATGTCAAGGATAAAGATTCAAAATAAATAAATCTATAAACTACCTTTTTGATTGCTTTCTTTTATAAACGGATAATGTAATTTAAAACAGTTTGAAAGCAATAGCTCCATAGAACTTTTATCCAATAAACTCAGCGATTTTAATTGAAAATACAAACATGGAGAGCTAAATGGTTGTGATGAATGACCGTTGTTAAGCAGATTCAGGCTTTAGAGATGGTCGTATTGAGTTGATGTTCAATAGATGCGGTTCCTCGGTTGATGATCTTGGACTACCAGAGAGCATGAATGAAATCTATGAGAAGGGACAACCCATTAAAACCAATCATAAATATTGGCTTAAATTCACACTTGATAGAGTATATGCGTTGAAAACTATATTTTATTAGTAATATGCATTACTTTTTAAGGCTTATACTGAAAATATTACTAGGATCTAGAATAATTAAGAATCTGAGCTATTAGTAGAATAAGATATTTATTATAATAAATATAATCATCTTTATATTAATTTGTATTTATGAGGTCTAAAAATATCCTTAAATCCTTATCCATAGTTGCTTTACTGACTTTTACCATTCCTCAATCAGTTCATACTCAAGATAATGTGCCCGAATATTTGCAAAAATTGATTAAAAATAAGAAATCTTAGGATTTTGATCCTCATCCATATCATTTTGTTCCTCTAAGTCCTCTGAAAATACTTACGGGTGATGACAATGAAGTCACTGTTCATATAGTCTCACATTCACATTAAGATGCAGGTTGGTTTAAGACTGTCGATGAGTATTTTCAATCAGATGTTAGTAACATATACACAAGCGTCTATAATTAGCTAAAATTGCATAATTATAGGTAGATTAATTAATTTAATCAAGATAACACATTTCTCTGTATTTATATTAATATTTATATATTTTTAGGTACTCTACCGCATTTGACTGTTTTGCGGTAGAGTACCTTAATTATATTAATTATCAATATCAAATAAATTAATTTTAAATGCTTTTATTAATTATGACATTTAGTTTCTATAAAAAGTAATATATAATAAATAAAATAATAGTGAATTATAATTATTTAATTTTAAACATATCAAATAATTTTTTCTATATGCCTTGTTGCTTTATAAAGCAATATTTTTTATTTATTTTTGTTTTTTATAAATACTATATTTATATATTACTTTTTATAGAAACTAAATGTCATAATTAATAAAAGCATTTAAAATTAATTTATTTGATAATTAATATAATTAAGGTTCTCTACCGCAAAACAGGTCAAATGCGGTAGAGTACCTAAAAATATATAAATATTAATATAATTATAGTGAAATGTGCTATCTTGATTAAATTAATTAATCTACCTATAATTATGCTATTTTAGCTAAATGTTCTTTTGAAAGACACTACAAAGAAGTATACTCATGCTGAAATCTACTTTTTCTCAATGTGGTGGACCTAACAAAACGATTAAGTTAAGACTAACTTCAGATAAATGGTAAAAGATGGCCGATGGGAGTTCGTGAATGGTGGATGGGTAGCAAGTGATGAGGCGTGTCCAACTTTCCTAGATATAATTGAGAATTTCAGAATTGGCCATTATTTTTTAATGAGAGAATTCGGAGTTAGACCATAGCTAGCTTGGCATGTTGATGCTTTTTGACACTCCATGTCCACTGCTTAACTATTCCTGGATATGGGATATAATGCATTATTCTTTGCCAGATTGGATGATAAGAAAAAGCTTATCGCATTGCTAATGGAGCTATGGAATTTAATTGGTTTCCCAGTTTTGAAGATGGTCAAGGCAATAAACTAAATTTAATTTCTAATTAAGAATTACTGTCATTTTACACATTTATTCAATCATCTTCAATACCACTACTTTCTCATAATATGATAAGACACTATAACCCACCTTGTGGTATAAATCTTTAAAACTATTTCAACAAAGGAAGTACAAGTTCAATGTACAGTTAATAAGTGAAACAATATTAATCCAACCCAAATTCCCTGATAAACTGCTTGAATGATGCCATCAGTGCTTACAAGACCCATAATTTGTTGTGGATTTGGGGAGATAATTTCTCTTTCTACTACGCAGATCAAAACTACAACTTTATGGACCAGCTAATCAAAATAGTATAAGGCGAGACTCCTAAGTCAAGATTCAACTTCAAATATTCCACAGTGAGAGAATATTACCAAGCAGTCACCTAAGAAATCAAAGATAAAGAGATTTTAGCCAACATACTATGAAGATTTATGCCAGCATACTGTGAAGATTTTATGCCATTGTAGCAGTAGAATACTGATAGTTACTGGACTGGCTATTATATAAGCAGACCTAATCTTAAGAAACTACAGAGAGATCTTAGTAGTGCCACATATATGAGTGGTCATTGATATGCTTAAGAGTGGTTTAACAAAAATTAAACCCTCAATTTAATATAATTAGTGTTAACATAATTTATAATACATCTTATCAAATTTTATCTAGTTTTATACACAGAGTTTATTCTTAACTAAAATGAAAAAAAGAACTTCCTCGTTAATAAAAATAGGAAAAAAAAAATTTAAAATTATTAATCTTAAGATTCTAACTATTATTATTTCAAGTGATTAGAAAATGATATGAACAAATTTATTGAGTAAAGAGTAAATTAAATAAGGCCCTTAAAATGAAATTCCTTTTCAGCTTAAGTCAAATCATATTTTTTATTAGAATTTTTATTTTCATCGTAGAAGAAATTATGCTTAAAGTTATAAATAACTAAAATAGAAATAAAATTTTAAATATAACTACCTTCTTTAATAAAAGGTTTAGTAATCTTAATTTAGATATGTAAAATTATATCTATTATTAAGCACTCAATAAATTTAAGATTTTGTTTTAAAGATTTTAGAGTATTAATGCTGACCAAGCAATTTACAATTTTGATTTTTGCAAAAAATTACTGTTCTTAATTTAGATCCTATCATATTTACAATATTAGCTTAAGAAGTAATAAGCCTCAATGTATATTAATCAAGAGACAGGAGCAAGTTTACATCATGACACAATCACAGGTACTTCTTAGAAATACGTGATTGACTATGTCACTTCAAAGTTCCAACTTGCTATCTCTAACAACACTCCCAGTTTGCAATAAACTTTTAGCGCTATGATTTCATAAATGGGATTAAACTTAAAGAGTTCTGATGATTTGGTGCTTTGCAAATCTGAATTGTGTTCTTAAATAAATACATGTCCTAAGCATTCAGATTCAGATGCTTTTGCAAATATTGTTAATGATTAAATTAATATGCTTTTAGCCCTAAATCTACTTCTCCAGCTTATCTTTATTCCATTCCATTTAAAATCCCTCATCACAAGACAAATGGTTCACGCAGCTTAGATTTACTCATCCAAACGTGAAAATCACATATTGGGATCCGTTTTCTAAACAATTTACAGGTATCGCTGTTGAAGCTTTCTGTATTAACAACCAGGATGTCAATAGAGAATGTGATGTAACTATAGCTATGCGTGTACCCAATCAGGGAATGATAGTGGTTTAAGTTTAATACGATGAGAAAAGCGATATTTCAGTCAAAGAATCAGAATATGTTTTCATCGAGAATGAAGTAGTCACTGTGAATTACAATTAACAAAAAACTGCAGTTGACACTTTTTAGATAACATAAAAGGACGGGAGATATAATAAATACTACGACTTTTCTTTTGAAAGGTATTCAAGTGGAGCATCCTCGGGGGCTTATGTTTTAAGATCGAATGGAAATTCTGCTCTTTACAGTCATGATTTAATTGACAATAAAGTGTTTTAAGGCAAGTAAATTTAATTAATTTTTTTCACTTGTAAAATTTATTTTAAGTAAATAGTTTACACATAGCAAATTGTTTTTACTTACCAAAATCAAAAGAGTGGCATGAAGAGCATTGTTAGAATAAAGTTAAAGAACGGTAATTTACGAGCTTAGTATATTGAGTCCTTGAAACTTTCCGATTCTGATTTGTACAAAAGTTTCATTAAGGATCAAGCTTAAACTTTTCCTTATGATGAACTTGAATATGATGTATTTTTCGCAAGAATCAACAACAATGAGCCCGGGTAAGATGTCATAGTTAAGTTCAAAGCTCTAAATTTCACAAGCATAGCTTAAAGTAACAATCCTTTTTACACCAACTCGAATGGATATGGAATAGTCAAGCGTATCACGGACGAATCAAAGAACTTTAGCTCAAGTACTGCTCAAAGAGCATCATCAAATTACTACCCAATAAATTCAGGAATTTACATTGAAAACCTTTTAGAAAAGGGAGCTATCTAAATGGTTGTGATGAATGATAGACCTCAGGGAGGAAGCGGATATAAAGATAAAAGTATTGAGTTTATGATTAATCGTAGAGGTTATACTAATGATAATCTTGAAATGTCTGAGCCTATCAATCATATCATGTATTTTATAAGATGTTTTATTAATAACAATTTATTTTTGAATGAGTAAGATAGTAATGGTGATGGTTTGAATGTGTCAACTAAATTCGTAGTTAAATTTACTACTTATAAATAAGATGCTCATGAAGCCATTCACAGAAATTTCTTTCAAAATTACCAAGATCTCAGAATTTCTTATTTCAAGCAAAGTGATTTACAAGCTCTATCATCATCTATAGATAAAATCTTTATTCACCATATTTCAAATCCTTAATATGATGTAAAAAATAGTTTTTTACTTGTTATTTTTTAAAAAATTCTTAAATTGACACTTACACATACTACCGCAAAATAATAGAAAGTCTAAGTCAGCTCTACCTTCTTAATAAAATTTAAGACCTAGAATATTCAATTTACAAGAACCTACTTCAGTCCCAAACTCAGCTGTCTTTCTCAGAGATTTAATTGAAAATAAAAACTATAGATGCACTCTAAAACATTGATAGTTTCATTGGAAATGCTGTTTCAAAGAACTGTAGATTACATAACAGTATTGAAGTTTGATAGAAGAGCAATTATTGTGATGTCGATTAATTTAAGATTGAAGAACTTAATCTTGATGGAACTGTGGATTTATATATAATCTTAAATCTCTTTCATGAATTATTTCTAATGGAAATTTGTTGTAATTTTTTAACAAAGATCCTACTGCTAAAGACAGATAAAGAAATATTGCTTCTCTGCAAACAATATTGTTTAAAATAAGCAGAGCAGACAATTTAATCAAATCATTCTTAAAATTTGAATGAAAACAATCAAAATAAATGATTTAAAATAATTTAATATCAACGAATCTTAATCTATTCAAATTAATTTCATATATAGATCTACTTAAAGAGCAAAAAGTTGTATATATCGCAGAGAGCTTAAACTGTATGATTAATCATGTTTGAATTAATTTATAATAAAATAGAAGGAAATAAATAGTGAGATTCAATAAGACTATCTATAAATGTATTTATATTTAAATATCATTATAAATATTCTTAATGAAAAGGTATCCAATAACTGCCTTACTCAGTCTAACCTTGCTTAGTGTAATAGATTTACCAATTTCTTAGCAAGGTTTAAAGCCACTTTTCCGACAAAATCAAACTTAAACCACTGAAGCTAATTGCGAAGTTTTGATGAACTAAAACGATGTTTAGGAAAATTAAAATCTTGGCTAGGGTTAAAAAAGGATACCACTTAATGAGAACCCATACACAATTCATATAATCTCACATTCACATTAAGATGCTGGTTGGATATAAACCATAGATGAATATTTTACACTAATGTCATGAACGCTTTGATTATGGATGAAACTAAGAAATTCACACATGCTGAGATATATTTCTTTCTTCAAAATGTGGTGGGATCTATAAACTGAAGATACAATGACAAAATTTAAGAAATTGGTAAAAGATGGCAGATGGGAATTCGTTAATGGAGGATGGGTAGCAAGTGATGAAGCATGCCCAAATTTCCAAGATCTTATATAGAATATTTTTGTTGGTCACAGCTTTTTATGGAGAGAATTTCGAGTCGTACCTAAGATAGCTTGGCATGCTGATGCCTTTTGTCACTCTAAAGGAACACAAAGGACCTTTTTGAATATGGGCTATGAGGCAATGTTTATCGCCAGAGTCTCAGATACTGAAAGAAATACAAGAAAAAGCCAAAGAAACTTTGAATTCATGTGGTAACCTGAGTTTGAATCACCAGAGGGGAAATAAGTTAAGGGCTCAGACGAAGGTCTTCTATCTCATATTCTGTTTATACATTATAAATGCCATGCAGTTAAGTCACTATTCAAGATTTTTTCAATAAAAACTAAATGCCTAGTCACTATGATAATTAAAATAAGGTTTCAATTTCTTAAATTATTAAATAATTGTGCTATAAATTATTTAATCAAAAAACCAATTTTAGATAGAACTCTTAGAGTATAGTGAGCTGTTTAAATAATGCAGTGAATGCTTATAAGACTAAGAACTTTATGTGGGTACTTGGTGAAGATTTTTCATCCCTTTATGCAAAAGAGACTTATGAATTGATGGATGTAATTATTAACTCAGTTTATAAAATCTCAGGAGACTTTGTTTTTAAGTATTCAACAGTCAATGAATATGTGGCTTCAGTTAAGGATAAACTCTAAGAGAAGAGCACTAAATTAAATGTACACAAAGGTGGTTTCTTTCCACTATATGAAATATGGAAGGATGTGCACTGGAATAGATATTATACAGGTAGGCCAAACTTCAAAAAATTGTTAAGAGATCTGAGTTCATTAGCATATGAAAGCTCTTCACTCTTTGCTCTATAGATATTCCAATAAATTAATGCAACTTAAACTAAGTTGTTGAAATCTTAAGTGAATTAATCTCAAAATTTATTGTAAGCTACAAGCTTGGCTATGCATCATGATACTATTACTGGGACATCACAAATAAGAGTAATAAATGATTATAATTTGAGATTTTAAAAAGCTCTTACAAACAGCTAAACAGTACTTATTTCAACCATTAATGATCTTGTTAAGCAACAAGGCTTTGACCTAAAAGAAAATGTTATAAGATGTCAAGCTTAAATGAACGAGACACCTATTTATTTGCCCTTCTACATAAGACAAGGTACATTAAAATCTTCAGAGTCCAACCTACTTCACAGTTTACAATCCAAGCTTCTTTGATAAAACACACACTGAACTTTCATTCAGTCATGCAAGAGTTTATGTGAGTGTCTGGAACCCTGCGACTAGTTTTGATTTCCTAACTGATACAGAAATATTCTGTTATAAAAATCAAGATAGCGTTTAATAATGCGATTCACACATCAATGATGTAATACCTCCTTGATCTCTAAGAATATACAAAGTATGGGATAGGAATTCTTTTCTTTAAATAAACGAGTATTATATCATAAATCTTCATTAATATTAAAACTAAAATCGTCTATACAAATAGACATTATATTTTACATTTGAATTTAAGGGCTTCATTGATTTTTATTTATAAAATATCTATTAAATCAAATAGTTAAATTACCTTTTAAAATCAATGATTATGCAAAAACATTTAACTTTTTATTTTTGTTAAGAGACTTAAATTTAAAATTAACTAATTCATGTACTATTAAATTATAATCCAAGTGAGTGGAACATAAGAGCGAAATGCCCAACTTCTCGACCTACACAAAGAACTTCATTCAAACCCTCATCAGAGGGTCTAGACTCAAAGACATTATAGACACTATCATCTCAGAGTCTATGAACAACGATTGGGGACACCTTACCATCCAGAAAGTTATCTACATCGCCAAAAAAGTCGCCTAGATCAACCCAGCCCTAATCTTCAAACTTAGAAATGAAGCCAAAATCAGAGCTCACAACCAAAACAACCACTACGTTGCCAACTGGCTAGAACTCCTAGCCTAATCACTTTACTTAGTTCAAGTTAACAACAAATGGATCCCTAAAGCTTAACAGCCAGCTACTGATTTCGGAAACCTCAGCTCCTCGTCACCGGAGTTCATTCCAAAGCCTTCCTCCCCCATTAACACCAAAATTGACTTCCAACCACTCACCAGCGGACTTTCATAATTCCACAACAGGTTCACTCAAGAAGAGTTTACGAGCCTTAACTAACAGTTCATGCAGGAAGAACAGGAATACTTAGCTTCTCAATGCGCCATTCTCCAAGCGCCAATAGACAAGTCTAGCTCACTAGACTATGACTCTGAAGCCGACATCTCCTTCTATGAAGGAGGTGAATAATCCTTGACGTCCTCTAATACGTCATTAAACAAAATTCCTATTCAATAGGAACCCCTAACTTTTATTAAGGAATCACCCTTTAATAAGATTTCTGATTAGTAACTATTTAAACTAGATTCATAATTAATAATAAAATACTAATCACTATTAAATATGAGTGATCAGAGAGACGCCCAAATGAACGACAAATCTTCCACAAAAGTCAAAGACCTTCCAGACTCAAAACCCCAAAACCCCTTAGTGAGGTTTATAAGTGCTTTGATTTGTAGGGTATAGTTGGGGTCTTATTGGGGTTAGTAGAGAAATCGCAGGTTTTATGCGAATTTAATGAATATTTAATGAGTATTAGAGTACTTAATTCAAACAAATATAATCTGCTTGTTTTTATTGTATCTCTTGAATCTTGCTCTCTATAGTGGCTCAAGTATGTCATCTAAGGATTATCTAGGATATGAAGGAGCTCTCACGATTATCATCTCTACTATGCTTTTTATTTCTTCGCAGACATCTTCTTACTTTATATGCTTCTAAGCTAAGCTAATTGATTGTTTTTCATGCTTAGTACCAAAGTAAGACATGCTTTCCATGTCACTTTCTAATATGATAGCAGCAACTGCCCATACATCCCACTAAACAGAGCCATTTGTCCACTTCTCTCTGATTGGGAAGTATCCTGGTGTCCCAAGGACCTTTGCTAATGTTACAATCTCTTATCTTAAGGCTCTATTGAAATCGATAACTACAACTTCTAAAGGACAGAGGTTGAGCATCACATTTTCAGGCTTTAGATCTCTATGAACATATCCAAGTTCATGCAACTCCTAGACACCCTTAATCATATCTGAAAGTATATCATTCAAGTCATCCGGATATCTGTTTTGATATAGATAGTCTCTTAGAGTCATTTCATATTTCTTAAGCCTTAGTGCAATGAACCCAAAGCCTAAAATAACACCATCTAGCTTAAGCAAGTTCTTGCAATCTCTTTTTTGAGCTTCTCTAAGGACGATATATTCGTTAGCAAACTCATTCTAATACTGTTCTTTCTTAATGAGATAGCTGAAAGGATATACCTTGTATGCAAAGTCGTCGACTACTATAAGTTTTGCCTTTCTATGCCCGTTTATATTCAAGTAGTTTTCTATACAACTGCTATGATCAACTGCATTTAATGCAGGAATATACATAGCTCTCTCTTAGAAGCATGCTAAAAATGTATTGCCTACAGGTTGATTCATTGACTCATATCGTTTCTGCCTCTTGAGCTTTTCTTACTACTCTCTTAAAGATTCAAGAGT
>ARYC01004536.1:0-20461 GCA_000711775.1 Oxytricha trifallax | reverse complement strand
ATTATTGATTATAAAATAATAACTTATTAATTATTAATTATTAAGCGTCAATTGAGAGATTGCATAAATCTCTTTGCATATTATATTGCTTAAGAGATGCAAATAATCAAACATAATAATCCTAAGCTTGTTCAAGCTTGCAATGCATTGCTCAACCCATCTCATATGTTTAAGCAGGTCTGTATCTGAATTTCATGCTTTCGATCACAAATTAGCTAAGCTCTTAGTTGTCACCCAGGAATATACCTTAGATTTATATGGTCCTGATAGTGTGAAAGGCAAGTTGAATGCCAAAGACGATTGTGTATTGCTCAAGTGACTGATCCATGATTTGTAGCACTTAAGCTCCAGTAAGAACCTATCCTCGTGAATCTGTTATGAAGGAGCGCTGCATTAGCAAGTTTGATAATTGATAATATTAACATAATATAAAAGTCTTAAGATAGCTCAATATTAAGCTTAATAAAAGCCTGTAGTTCTAAGATTAATTTATGCTATCAATGAAAATCTTGAATTATAGAATATACTATTAAACTTAGTTTATATTAAATAGTTCTAGTTTAAAATGAAAGTAGTGCTAAAATCAAATATCCTTAGCAAGCAATCTGAAAAGCATTCGCAGTCTTAGCAAGAGCTATCGCAAATCTCGATCGTCAGTGACGATCATCTTAGCCAGCATTCATTTCAAGAAATCAATCAAAGTTGAGTCAAGGTTTAAGATAAGCAAATTACAAAATGGGGCGCTATGATTTTAGGAAGGAATTTCGTGCAAGTGGTTGCGCCTGCAAAATATTCTTACTATACTGGAACTCTCCTCATCTCTGTTGAGGTTCCTCCTCAAGTGGGTTCCTTGTAAGGAGGGTTGATCATATAGATGCCATTAGAAGGAATCGATGGATATTTAAAAGACATGATAGATTTGAAGAGCTTGCGTAACGACGATTCACTCTGCTAATACCTAGAGTAGTTCTTAAATAAATTTTGCAAATCAAAGTTGTTAGGTAGAATAATCTAAAATCTAAGAATCACTCTAATACAAATTATATTTAGATATCTGGATCTGCTAAAGATAAGCAATCAACGTAGTTGATCCAAACTGGATTTCTATCTATGATTTAAAATTCGAGCTAATTAAACTCCAATCGTCTTTAAGAAAGCAATCCCAATCTAAAGCCTCGAGAAGCAAAGCTTGCACATAAACGACTTGAAATAGTGAGAATGTATATGGAAGATTAGTTGAAGCCAAAGTAAATATCTAAGAAGTTGCGAGTGACAGCATAGTTTGTATCAAGAACTGTTGAGAAGTTTAAGCATGAGTTGAAAACCAAAGTATTGCATCCTTAAGAACCAAAAAAATCTGGCAAGAGGAGGAGAGAGATAATGAGCAGCTGGTTGCTGCTGTAGGCGAATGCATCGAAGAAGTTAGGATTTATCAGTGCACTGGAAGAAATATTCACAATCGATTGCAAGAAATGAAAACGAGCTTGCCATCAAAGTATACATTCAAAGTGCCTTGCATCTCAACGATTCATAAAATTCTCAAGGAGTAGTTTCATTTGAAGTTTGGTAAGACAGAAGCAGCGAATTTCAAGTATAGGGATCCTGCTTATTACGGCAAGCGTTTGTGGGTGAGTCGACTGCTATCTTAGTTCTTAAGTGAGGATGCAGTAATTATATCAGTTGATGAAAGTAATTTCAGATCCGACTACTTGCCTCCTAAATAGTGGGCACTAAATTAAAAGAGCATTCTTGGCAAGAGGAAGAATAATGAGAGAAAATTCATCGCAAGTAAAAAGTATAGTAGAATCATCGCAAGCGATAAGGAGCTGCAGTATGGAGAGATGCTGCTTGGCAAGTCGCAGAATCATGATTATTTCTAGCAATCGCCAAATGAAATGAATGCAGTTCCATTCATAAGAGCAAGCAATTTACCTGCTTAAAATACTTCTCAAGGCATTAATCTTTAAGCTACTGCTAAGAATTAGTAATCACCCAAAAATCATTCACTATTGCAGAGCAGAGCAAAGTCGATTTCTAAACCCCACTCTAGTAATAGTAGTTTGACTAAATTGCAAAGCAATCTAATTTCAATAAATCAGCGAAATCATCAAGCAGCTCAAAAGTAAGCGATTCGATTGTAATTTTGATTGAATGATTTATAGAAGTAAGTAATTTTGCAAACTCCACCTCGTTAGTATCTTAAAGCAAAGCAGAAGCAGAATGAAAATTTATCTCCTATTCCTGAAGTTGAAGACAGTTCTCAAAACTAATCGAGTACTTTGAAGAAATTCGAAATTTGAAGTTGCAGAGCACTGCATAGAAAGTCATTTCAAATGATGAGTAAACAAAACGAATTCATTCTGGGCTCACGCCATTGATTGACAAAGTTTAAAAATTAAGATTGCAATCGACTTTGAAGAAATCAAGCAGTTCGTTGATAGGCTAGAGAAAGAGAGAAGTAATTCAACTTACTCCAAGAAAGCTATCATTGTCTGTTTTGAGTAGCTCGAATATAGATGAGAGTAAGTATACAAGTTTCATTTTGGGAGTTGGTGGAAGATGCAATAGGGTGGTTTATAATCGAATAGATCTGTGATTGGTTGAGTCAACCTATACTTTCAGTATTAGTATGAATCACTACTCAACTCTGTTGCTCATTAGAATGAAGGGGACGTGAGTTATTAGATGAATTCTTGGAATAATGCGATAACTTAGACTATTCAAAAGAAGATACCCTGAAGATATCTCTTGGATTGCATGGTTCCACTTTAAGGTTGTATGATTCCACCCTAAGGTTGTATGGTTCCAGATTGTATGAATCCATGTTTTATGGATCCAAGTTGTATGGGTCCAAGTTGTATGGACCCGCTCGCATATTGCATAGCTCCATCTTTGGGTTTTATAAATCCAGCTATTGCAAACTGAGTATGATTCTATCCAACCAATCTTATAATAAGCAGACTTCCATCCAACTTCTCATTTGGCAGTTGAACTATTGTTGCCAAAGCTAATCAACTTTACTTATAGATGACATTTCTCAAACTCATAGTCAACTCGAAGAATCCAAGGAGTATGATAAACCTCACTCAATGATGAGAGATTAATAGAAGCTTGACTTCACTTATAAGCCAATCTCTTAGCATCGACAGGAGATGCTATCCAATTTAGGCGATTATGGATAGAAAGCAAGACAGTTGTCGATTGCAAAGCAAACTGTGAAAAGATAGTAATATTCAATGAGTTTGATAGCTGCGATTGCAGTTGACAGAGTGGTCTCCACTTAAATAATTGAGGGAGGTTTTGATTCAGTGCTGTTTGAGAACTTTATATATCAGACGCTGAGAAGTATAAGAACTGACAAAGACTTGTGAAATAAGAAGGTGGTGCTTTTGATGGATAATGCTATAATTCATAAGTATTCTGAGATGCTTGCGACTGCTCGTCGCTTCAAAGTCAATTTACTTTTCAACGCAGAATACTCGCCCTGGCTCAACCCAATCGAATAGTTGTTTGCTTACATCAAGAAGAACCTCAAGTAGCAGAACATCATTAGCAAGTAAGCATATTCTCTTTACAAATTATAGAGTGCAGCTTGTCAAGCGCATCCAAGAGGTAATCAAAAATATGAGCGAGGATGATGTTTGAGGACTCTGGGCATTCAGTATCAAGAAATGGATTCATACTCTTAGGTATGGCTTTGTTTGAGATTCTACTCAAAACTTAGAATTGCATCATCCATTGAAATTTCTATAAGCGCTTATATTATTCTATCATACATACTACTGCAACTACTATTGCTGCTGCTATTACTGCTGCTACTAATACTGTCTTTAAAATTAACACATGTATTTATGGGGATAACTAGAAATCGCAGTTTTCACAAGTCTTTTCAGATATTTATGAATTCTTGACAAGCTCCATTCAATTCTTCATGACTACTCCCTGTATTGCAATTTTCTATCACCTAAAAGTGAACTCGAGAAGAGTTGAGCAAATTTACCTATAGCTATACAAAACTTGCTTTAAATACAACTGTTTCAAGAATTACATAATTTTGCGAGGGAGGAGATATAATAAGTATCAGACTATTAGAATTCTTAAGAATGCAGGCATGATCTATTAAATTTCCAACTTCTGCTAAATTTTTTTGATCAGCATCCTTTTATTAGCACTGCTGCAATCTAGAACTCTTAGACCTCGCAATTTTTGATAGCTTGGCCAATATCAGAGATTTTCAAGATTTTTAACCTCTCTTCTCAAAATGGGATTTTGGTCACCATAATTTTGCGAAAAGAGACTAAAAATGCAAAATTCATTCTAAAGGCCTTGATTTTTCAAAAATTTGACCAACCTTCCCTAAAATGGTCATTGTAACAACAAATCTCAATTTTGACCACTAATTTTGACAATTTGGCTGTATCAATGCATTTTGACCACTTTATGACCATTCTACTTGTATATGACACGCATAAATAAAGACATATCAATATAAGTCAAAAACAGAAAATTTGGCCATTTTGACAATAAATCCTCACTTTGGCCATTTTATATAGCATCATCATAATAAATGTCGATTTTGACTACAAATATATGTAAAAGACCACTTTGTAAGAAAATCTAACATTTTGACCCTTTTTCTAAAATTAGACTTTTCAAGAATTACATCAGCAGTAAATATTTATATAATTAAGTTTGTATTTTAATTTTCACAATTCCCCGATTCGAATGTATTTTATCAATAATAAGTATTATATCTTAAAAAATAAACAATTTTAATGTATATTTCAAACTATTTGATTAAAATATAAAACTTTGAATAAATCTCATTTAATTTTGATAAAAAAGTAATTACATTTTAAATAAAAAATAAAAATAAAAATTTTAAGTTTTAAATATATATATTTTAATTATATAAAAAATGGGCTCAAGTAGTAAAAATAAAATATTTATCACTTGAGCCCATATTTAATATAATAATATAAAATCAAATGAATTTCTAATAAATAATTATAATTATGTTTGGAGAATGATTTATTTATAATTTCTATGTATTTTAAGAATATAAATATTTCAGATTTTTATCTTATTTGACTGAATTTCACTTATGATTGCATGAGAAATTTGATGATTTCTCCCATATTTAGTGTCCCATGCTCTCCTCAATATAACGCCATAGAGAGCTACTTTTATACCGTTAAGCAAATATTTAAGAAAGAAATGCTTAGAAGATTGAATAGGGTCTTTAGACCAAGAGTGAAGCAGTGTATAAGAAGTTCAATAGAGCAGGTGAAAAGCGTTACAATAATTAACTAGGTGAATTAAGGTATATAAGAAATTATTAAGGCTTAATGAATATATTTAATCTAATCATTAAATCATCATCTCTTAGTACTGTTTGCTTGGGGTCCTCTATTAAATATTGATTATTTGCATAGTCCCATCTGCCAATCTCTTCCTCTTTGTGATAGTCTTATTTACTTCCTGACTCTGCAAAAGTGGTCTCAACCCCTATGAGTCTTGATGCAATCTCAAAGGATATATTCTTGTATTTCTATCTGCCTAGTCTTGACCTCTGTTTCATCAAGAAAATTGCTTTACCAGGTTTCCCTATAAGTATTTATCTCAGTTTTTCTTACTTGAAACAAAGGGGTGTTTGAGGAAGTTATCAAACCACTCAGGAGTAATATCTATTCCATTTTGCTCCGACTACTGAACACCTTCGTTATAGCGCACCTTGAGAGCATGATCCACGACTCCTTTTAGATAGTCTGGCTTTACTGTACCAGGATTAAGAAGAAGAAGACTCTCTCCGGTAATTGCCCTGAATTTTAATCTAAGTAGGGAAGGTATTAAGAGACTAGGTCATCTGAGATTGCATCGTTATACAAGTTTTTGACAGAGAGCTATTTGAAAAAGGGACATTTATGCTGTGAATCTACTCTTGCTATAATGCCTTTTTTTATCCATTTAGTATCGATATTAAGAACGCAATCCTGGTTGATTATAATTAGGGAGAAACAAGTTGACTAAGAAAATTATCAATTAACAGAAGAATATTTTTCGATGCTAAATCATGTAGCGATAAATATCGTCTTTAGAACTAAACATTTAGACTAGCTTCACTTTTGACGAATTTCTTCTCAAGACTATAATCTTCCATAATGTTAATTTAATTATTAAATAGTCCTTATTTGACTTTAAATTATAATTAAATTTATTTAAATATAGGATTAGGTAAGATTATTTTAGCAGATTTAGAAAATAGTAGGGAATAACAATATTTTAATTTTTAAGAATGGGGTTTAATCTAAATATTTATCACTTACTTAATGTAAGATACGGTTCTGGGGTTTGCATTAGATAAAAAATATTGGATCAAGACTAATCTGAATATCAAAAAGTAAAGAAGGTCGAAAATCTTTTTTATGTTTGATAAAAATTTTGATTAAATTAATTGTATACTTAATTATGCTATATTAAATAAATATGTGGTCATATTAAAAAAGATTATCAATTATTTGCTTAAATATTAAATAGAGAAATTAAAGATGTTTGCTAATAAAACAAAGAAGCTTAAAAGATTTCATTCTTAGCGCGTTCTGAGGTTAGCTCCTAGGAATCGGACTCCGAGAAAGATGATAGACCCTAAATTCAACAAGCTGGTCCTTTAAAATGAAAACTTAGTCATAATACAATAATGCTTAGTCATTCAGGCGATAAAAAGGATTACAAAATGAATGAAGCAAAGTACAAATGTAAAGTTTGTCACAGAGTATTCTCAAATAAAAGTAATTTAAACAGACATGCTAAAGATTGCCAAGCACTTACAAGTTAACAAGTAAAGGAAGGGGACAACTAAAAAGGAAATAGAGCTCAAGCTTAATCTAGAAAGTCTCTCAATCAAGCCTTTCTTCACTGAGCGATATTGATGAAGACCAGGAGCGACTACCTCAATAACCATAGGCACCTGAGACTATAGTCATACCTGACGATGAAAATAAAACTTCAGGAAATATTATTATACAATAGTCCTAAGTGAACGACTAATATCGAGGAGTGGGGGGTGGATTGGGTAAACTCAGTTTCGACTATTTTAGTCACTATTAGATCAGTCGACATTTCATGATCCACTTTATGCTTCAAAAAGATAACTTTTCGAAAAGAGAAGCCCAGTCACTGAAATGGGGATGCACCACTATCCCACACTTTGCTATAAAGATAATTTTTACAGACTATACAATGAAATTCAATTCCTTCATTAGTAGGATTATTAAATAAGATAAGCAATGAGTATGCTATTTCAGAAATTGCTGCTTAAAAGAATTTGATAACCAACAAGTACTTAGTTAAAGCTCCTGGTCATATCGGTCTAGTCTAAACATTTACTCTTTCAATTTTTGCGACTTCTAGAGATGTGATACTACCCAGTGATATAGTAAAAATAGATGAATTGAGCCATTTCAGTCTCTATACATGTAGCATGGTGACGGAGCATCCTCTGGTGGTCGAAAATGTTCTTTTCGTATTCACCTTACCCAAATACCTCCAAAATTGGCTAGATAATCTTATACTTTGAAAACATCATACTGCCCATGGTCACAGTTACTATGATGGCTTATATTAAAGTATTAATAATAGTAAGTTTGTGTTTGTGGCTTAGAAATTGAAGGTTTTATAGAAGAAAAGTGTATGTTGCATGAAGATACTCTCGGGTCCATAAGACGATATATTGATTCCATGGCTGTCCCACTCAACAGATCCATGCATTGGAAGATTCTCTTCAAGATTAGAACTTAAAATTATCTACGAAAATTGATTAATGGTGTTAGGGAGATCCATAGTCTTGGATATGTCCACAGAAGGTTAAACCTACAGAATATTGTTGTAGACTTGAGCACTGAAGATTTGTGAGTTATAAATATCAACACGCTAGACTGATGACTACCTCAAGACTAAATCTTACAAGTCTTAGAAACTTTATTCGCCTATTTTTGGGAGTTTTCATAAGGTGAGCCTATGGTCGATGTAAACAGCGTGGCATCAATAATAGTGCGCTCTTATATTAACAGGAACTTCTATTTCGATGTCCAGTCTTAAGAGAAGCTCATCGTTAATTGTGAGATCATACACTATAGTCCTAATGTAGACTAGCTCATTAAAAACTAATTCAAGCTTTTTTCTTAGATCAAGATCCACAGACTTGGTTGTCTCTTACTGAGATTTAGAGCCTATTTGATAAAGAAAATTTCAGCTAAGCAAGACTCTGTTGACAATTCGTCCTAGTAATCCTAGTCAACGACAGACAGACAGGACTAGCAGGAACAACATATGTAGTTATCGGTCAATGATGCTACCCCTAATTGAATAAAAGTTCAACTCAAACAATTTACAAACTAAAATATTTAATTTAGTCATTGTATAAAATAGGACAATCTCCGCCCTTGATTATGTTAATATTAATTATCTATACCGAACCCTAAATCAAATTTCAAACAGCAACGCGAAATATTATTCCGCGCACAAAAAAATATGGGTTTGCTTACAGATGTAATTTATAGTCTTAACATGTTTATGTAGTCTTTATATTATATTTATAATTAGCATTTATATTATTGGTATCTATTTCTGTAAGAATTCTAGATATGTTGTATTCTCAGATGAAAAGTTATAAATTTCTACTTTAAATATAAAGTTTCAATGATAAATTGTAATTATAGTTTAGCAACTCTATGTTATAAAAATGACTAAATCTTAAGAAAGAAGGCTAAATAATTGATTAAAATATGTTTATATATTTTATTTGATTAATTCATCTAATTTTTACAATTCTTGAATCATGGGGAATATAATTATTCTTAGTTATTTACAACATAGAAATAAAAGAATGACATTAAATCATAAACAGTTTAATAACGTCTAATAGGTTGTTCCTACTTATATGATATATTTATATATAATTTAACAATTTTTACCTTCAGCTTGAACAATAAACTATATAAATTCATTTTAGATTTAGTAGTATCCAGGAAACTAAAATACCTTTCTGCATAGTTCTTTTTATTGCATTTCTTCATAAATCTTTTAAATAAGCACTAATTAGGTAATTCAATTATCAATTATTATTAAATCATATTTACTATTTAAATTGTTCTTCTGCCACTGCTATATCATATGCACTTATTTCTAAGAGCCTTATCTGTTATCATTCTATCAAGCTTCACTCTGATTTATCATACATATGATGGTAATGTGGTTACAGAGGTCATGGTCATGATCCTCATGCTTACAGCCATAATAACGAAGACCACGGGGGTAGTAGCCATGCGACAACGCAACTAGTGAGTTAATCAGACAGTTCTCATAGAGTTTTAAAGGCAGGACAAAGGATAAAACATAAATAGATTATTTTACATAATATACTTGATTTTAGTTAATGGACTAGACTCCTTAACTAATAATGATACTAGAGATGTTATAGTGGTGATATCAAGTTTGCTCATTGGAGAGATTAGAAATTGGAACATACACTTCAAAATAGATATCAGAATCACTAGAAAATGCTGTTTATTATAGATACAGTAATATAAATGATAATTTATTATTAAAATACTTAATAATAGTTATAAAATTTAGTTATTTCTAAATATTATTTAGTATTTGAATAATTACTTTTAATATATTATTGTAATTGCTTGCACCTAAAATCTTTAAATACCTATTTGTCATCAATCTAATAGTCGCACTCTTTCACAATTAATTACATTTCTGATTATTGTTATATCAATATTATTATTTTGAGCTTGGATCTCATTAAAAACAATGTCTTTCGTATTAAATAGAAAATAAAGAAGATATAAGCTATTGATTCTTTATTTTTATTCTTTTTGTTTGACTATCCACTTACACCTTCCCAATCATCTCATTCCTACCATTATAGAGTTATCTTTCCTCTTGTTATTGCTGCATTTCTCTTGACTCCACTCTCTATGTCAATGCTTCTTAGCACTGTTTATCAGATAAACCAGTGCTTGTATTTGAACAAACAGTAGCTTGATCCTCTACTGCTTAATTGAACATACTCTACTGCTGTTGTTGTACTTGCTTCTAATTCTGCTGCTTATCAACAGCTTTCATTTATAAATATTTGACAATAATCTGCTATTTTAATATGATTATTATCATATTAAGTATTATTAATGAAGTTTGCTATTAATTTCCACATTGTTACCTAGATTTATTTCTTAATGATTAGTGAGATATGAGCTTATTGCTTATAAAATATTTCCTATTATAAATGAGTTATCACTAAAGTGTCTTTATTTAAGATTAAATCATTATTGAAATAGCTAGATTGAATCATCAAAGCACTATTATTACTCAAATGAATTCCATATTGACATATTGCCTGCATTTAATCAATCTGATTTATCTTGTCTAATAAATAATTATTTATATTTTTGTTTAATTAGACGATTTATTATGGGATAAGAGGATGTTAATCATTTGAAACAATAAACTAGTTCATTTTGAAAATGCTTATTGCTATAACCTGGAAATTCTAATTGAAAAGCCTGATGAATATGAGATAGGAGGGAAACAGCCGGCAAAGAGATAATAACAATAGTTTAGACAAAATGAATCATATAAGTATCAAATCGACAAATTAATAGATATCTAATGTAAATATTATATAAAATGGACTATAAAAACATATAATTTATATGCTTATAATATATCTTTGATATTAAATATCCATGATTAAGATACACTCAATTAAGATAAGTTAATCTTTCAAGAGTTTAATTGATCTTAGAGAAATAGACAGATAATAGCTAAAGGTAAACTTACATAATGTACTTTAGTTTAAAAATATTAATCTCTTTATTATAATTCGTTAAAGATATAGGTTCATTTCCAATTATCTTCTTTTTCATTCAAAGTCATTGATTTCTGAGGCAACTCATTTTATCTTACCAATACTTTAATCTACCACTCTTGACCATTAAACTCCAAGTCTTTTTAGTTTATTGACATATTCAGCTAATTTTCATGGGGATACTCTATAGAATAAGGCTTATTTATTCTTTTCCTTGCATCTTCTCTTTGCTGATTGTTATTCCATTTTTGAGTGAAGAGGTTGTTCATTTCTACTATTATAGAATTGTTGTCCAAGTCACTGAACCTTCTTACTGGATCTTGTTGTATTTTTTCAATTTCTAGTGATGACTAAATCATCCTATGTTTATATTTAGAAGTTGTAGTTTGTCATTTGAGTCTGATTCCTATAGTACTTAGTCAACTAATGTGTCTTATACCTTGACTCTGTGATTTTTCACATCCTTTTTCTCCATAGATAAACTCTGATAGCCACTCTACAGCTTCATAAAGCTATCTGTCAAGTGACATTTACAAATAATAATACGAATTTCCCCAATCCTGTGCAATGATTTGGGAAATCGGTTAACCCGCAAGTTAAAGTGCTGAGTTATTTGTAATAAAGATGCCAAATCTATTGCAATCTTCTGGGTCAATTGCATGGAAGATCTATAGTTTGCATATTATCTCATCCGAAAACAAATCTTTTCCCATGACTTCACCCAACTATGCTTTCCTCTATAGTTTAATCTTTACTTGATGACTATTATACTTACACCTAGTTTTCTTGTGACATAGGTTCCCAGTATCTTTTATGGTCTATAATTTTACCCTGTTTATATTGTTCCTAATACTTCTATTTCAGCTACCTGTGAGAAATAAACCCTTGATATCTTCTCATCTTCCATTGCCTAATTATCTCAAATGTTGTTATTAGTAATTACATGCTTAAATTGAATATGACTTGGTTGACTCTTGAAGCATTTCAAATAAAACCCCAATAGTAAAATTTGAATTAATTGTGAATTTGAAATTTAAATAAATATAGAATTTTTATTATTTTAAAACATTTGGTAGCTTTTAAATTAATTTAAATTAATTAACATAGTACAAAATATATATGTATATTTATATATAGACCCTTAATCAATAAACGAAAAGCTAACAAATTATTAAGCGTGATTTGATTAAATTTTATTTTTATTTATCTCTCAATATAATAATATCTTTGCCATCGGTCCACTCATTGCATGATTAGTACAGATACTCAAGTCACATCAACCATCATCAACTTCCTCTCCCATCGCTAGTCGAGCTCGACCTACAGGTGCTGCTGACCAACCTTCGGGCTCTTTTCGTGCCAACACAAGTACCAGAAACTGACATTCTAAGGATAACAATGAGATGCTTTCTCGACAACATAACCGTTGACAGGAGATCTAAAAATGAGATAGTGGACCTTGCTTCAACCATCTTTGGCGACATTGTTATTAGCTAATATAAGGTGATGGTGGACTCAATGGTTGAACTACACACGTCAGTCTGCAAGCTTACATTTGTGGTAGATTGTGCCAAATTGAGAATGATAGAGACAGAAAGGACAATGGAAGCCACTATCGGATGCGACGAAAGAACAAAGAGATTGAAACGCGCCCAAGGCTGGAAGTGGGGGCCCTATAAAATACTCAAATGCAAAAGCTCCTATAGAAAACAAAGATCTCACAAAAGAACAAACAATGAAATCTTCCAACCATAGTAAAACAGAGAGGAAGACCTCAGCAGGCCTCAGCATTGGATGTGCAGATCCTTTACCAAGGTACTCATCATTGGACGACTCATCTCCGGACTTGAGCAATAAACTAAGCAATCTACTAAAACAAATCGAACAAATAAATAAATAAATAATTAATAAAAATCCAACCAACCCACAAATAACCGTTAGACAAGGAGCTGCCAAATAAATCAACATATGCAAGGCTAACGGATACCCAACTCCAAGAAATGTACATCAAGGCGACAAAAGATCAGAAGTACCTCCAAATAAACCACCTAACGACGCTATCGCTACTTAATACAGCTGAGAGAAGAGAGCAGGATGCCTAGAGGGAGCAGGTTAATTTAATTATGCTTGGTCTATAAGCCATTAAATGGTCTAGGGAGTCTCTTATTAGGATTGAAACCCAAACTCAAAAATCCTGCTAGCACATATATATTTGAGGACTAGGTTATTCAAGAAAACAAGATACAAGAAGCATTCACGGTACTACCTTTTCAGGCCTGATGTTAACGGCTACATCTAACCAGCTATAGGAAGCAGCTGCGGCGCTATTCACAGGCCCTGACTGTGCAGCTCTCACTCTTGGACATGCGGTGGCTCACCTGCTCTTTAGTTGATGCCTTGAGGAATCTGACCCTGCAGGATGTCTGATACTGTATTGATTCTGGTTTTGGCCAACCAATCTGCTAAATCACGAATCGCCCATATTCTATTAAGAGTGACAATCCGTCACCATTCGAATTTTAAGAATATCTCATCCTTAGAAATATTTGCTTGTGTCGTTGATTAGAGGACGATGAGTCTTTTCAAGGGCTCTTGAATTATTACCTTTACAGAGCCTCAATAGTGTTTTTACCCTCAAATTCATCTGCAACACTGATATGGTAAGTTAGGGAAACTTTTAGTATTAAAATTTATAATAGGCCAATTAAAGTGCAATTCCCAATTTTTAAAATCCAAGACGCCCTATTAAATTATATTTAAATTATAAAATCAAATGTTAGAAATTAATTATAATAATAATAATAAACTCGCATCGAGAGCTTAAAACCCACTGAGCATATCATTATGAAAGAACTCGGTCCTTTTTGGTTGTCAGATCTTTGTATAGTTACCAAAGATGACTTTTGAGCCTTGTTTCGGAAGCTTTGAGTTTGTTTTTAAAATTAATAATATAGTCAAGTTCAGATCAAAGCAAGGGTCCACAACAGCAGAATCAGCAACAAGCATCACTAGGCAAGGGTGAGGCCAACATAGTGCGAGACATCCTCGAGTCAAGGTCATCAGGAACACCATCCACGCTAAGGTCATGTATGAACACAATCCCCGAGGAAAGGCTGTGTTTGTGGAGCACTCGAAGATGGTGTATGCAAGTGATCGTACCAGATTCGAGTCCTTTATCAGAGAATAGATGCCAGGGCTCCATGACCACCCCAACTAGAACATCTACACGGGTGCGCTCTAAGGTCAAGACATGGATGAAGGGACCAGTTCAAGTGATAGCGAGGATTCAGACAGCAGTTCACAAGATTACCAGAAGGATAGTGCCAATGGAGACTCTCATGAGATGGCAGGCCACCTGCAAGAGGAGCAATGCAAGGGACAAAAGGAAGATGAAAGCCATGAGTGACGGGGAGAAAGAACAGCAGGGTCAAGTTCTTCAAGAGTATGATCAAGAGACTATAATACTGCTCAACTAGCTTAGCGAGTGCTTAATTCACAGTTAAAAAATTAGTAATTCAATCATAATAAACTAGCTCTTTATTAATTATTCATTTATTTTTAATTTCAACGATCCTCTAATACTTTATTAATCTTGGGTTTTTATATGATTCACTCATTCGATGTTATATAATTTGGAATAATCTATACAGATATTATTAATTTGGTATTTTAATATGTAAATTATCAAAGTAAGATCAAAATAAGTGAAGTATATTGGGACTAAGATCCATCAATTATTAAGGAAATTTAATACATATTAAATATATAAAAATGTTAAGAAAGTAAGCAGTTTAAATTGCATTTTCAATTAAATGTATTAATTTGTGAATATACATAATTTGTTTTTATATGATAAAATAAATTATAGTATAATCAAACTATTATCATTTTAAGCAACTGATTCTATATTTAAACTATTTTATAATTTGATTGATGCTAATTTTAGTTGTCATATTTTACTTTTTAGAACTTAATGTAAAATAAATTATTAAATAAGAGATACAGATATATAAATTATTATAAAAAGAACAATCTTGTAATTACAAATCGTTAATTAGAGATTTTATATATTATAGATAGATTTTAGATGATAACATTTAAATTCAAGAGAAATAAAATAAAATAATTATTAAATTTACGCTAAGCTGAAATTTATACCTTCAATATTTACTTATTTTATAAATATATTATTAGCTTCTTTAGATTGAAATGAGGTCTATAAAAGAGTAAATTTTTTGGTGATAAGTAAGTTGTTTTATTAACTTAAATTAAAAAATAAATATAATACTTTAATTATTAAGGTTTTAGTTATAAGTTTAAAGATGAAAAACATCCTCGTACTTTTGAGCATGATAGCCATTGAACAAACTGTAATTAAAGCCGACACCCTCTCAGATTTCGGAAATACCTTCTCAAACTTAAACGCTGGTACCTTAACCTACCTCATTTATAACACTCCTATGACAGAAATACCTGATTGGTTGCCCGCACTGAGGCCTCTACTTACATCACACAAGATTTTCATCTCAAGTGAATACACTAACTCTAAATTCAACCCAGCTGAGTTCAAGTCCAAATTAGAAGACTTCAACATTAAATTCAACGTAAAATGAATCTATGAAGACTCGTAGAGTTAATGCAAGCCTTCGACATAAGAGCTTTAGTCAAGTTTAAAGTTCACCATTACTATCGATACATGAATCAACACGATTTTTGCGAAAACTCTGAAGCAGCAGTAGAATTCTTGAGCAGCCTCTAGGTATACTCTAAAGGAAAACTACTCTAGCTAAAGAGATTTATGATAAATAAAAAGAAAAATAGAGATAATAGATTTAAATTAAGATTAATTAGAATACTTTTAGAATAAAATGGAAATGAAATATCTCAAACAGCTTTGTCATCTTTCCATTCACCTTTGTAAATGTCTCAGTCAGCATGCAAGAATTGTTTTTAGTGTCCTCTTGAGCTCTGTCTGCGAAGTCTTCTTCCAAGTCTACAGCTACTCTATGAAGTTAGTATCTCTAAAAAATAAAAAGTTAAGATATGTAATTTGTAACTTAAATTTTAAGCGAATGTAACTGCTCCTCCATCGTCTATATTAAAAATAATTCTAATTATTCTTAATTTAAATCGTATTATCTTCTATTTTTCTTTTTATTTATCATAATTTCCTCCAACATAAGAATAGATTTAGCCTATATTTATGAAAAATACTATGATCAGTTCTAACAAGAATGTTCACCCAGAGTATCAAATAACCTAACAATAATTGCTGTAATTGTTGCTAAGCTTGAAAGTTAAGCCGCCATGTTCAAAAAAAGATCTCTTTGAACAGTTTTGGATAACCTCCCATAAACCTACAGCTATAGCTTCCTCTCTTCAGAGGAGAAGTAAAAAAATCTTGGAGCTGTATTCTTCAAATACGTCAGTGAATTGGCCAGCTTCACCTCACCAACATCGGCAGTAAAGACCAAGACCAACTGATATAAAAGATCAGGCATTCATAAAACCACAGTATAATGCACTCTATCTCTATGCATTATTATTAGCACCTATTAAACATGCATAAAAAATTTAATTAATCACTTTCCACTCTCAATTCTCTAAGTTTAATATATACAGCTTTTTCAACTAAATAGGATGCACTTTGATTTGATTTATTTTTCAATCTCCTAATTTTTTACATTCTTTTACATTATTTTAATTTTCGGTTAAGAAATAAACTCCAACTTTTTTATTTGTTCTATTGAAGATTTAATTTTTTACTGAATGTTACTCATAATAAATTCACATTATTTTATATCAGAATATTTCTCGAAAACTATTAATTTTTTGAAGTAATTTATTATTAATAGTTATTGTTTCCTATTTAATAAGGTATTAACATGAGCACGGATAATATAAAAGTAACATATATAAAATATATGTTTAAACTATTCATAAAACTTAGATTATATTCATATCCCTAAAGTGAGGATTCAAATCTTACTTTAAATTTGTTTTTATAATAATAATTATATAAAAGATGTTTAATTGGTTTGATAAGGTGACCGTTAAAATAAAAATTAATTATTATAAAATCTCATAATTATTATTAAAATGTTCAGGTTGCTTTTTAATAGAATACTCTAGAGCTACTACTACTACTACAGTACCCTAATTAGATTTTAAAAAGCTACCTGAAAATTAAGTGGTTTAATAGTTACTATATATTATAAGTCTAATTAAATTTTATTTATAATTCCCATCCCCACTCAAACCATGCTGCTTGAAGATGTCAGGATGTCCTCCCTTAAAAAGAGCAGGTCGTCGTCTACCATCCATCTCTCCCCTTCGCTCCTGCTTCCTCTCCATTTCTACGAATGTCATGAACCCTGACCGCTCCCTCTTCACATTTTCCGAGAGAGATTATAAAAACTATTAGAGATGATGAGCGCTAGCAAAGCTAACCCAAAGATGATGAGGTAAAATGTGGATGGTATTCTTGGTGAAGAAAATACTCGGCTTCATCGTTTTTTGGTTGAGGAAGAAATATAGTTCAGGGTCATGGCTAGGGAACTCTCCCTCCCATAAAGGGCAAGAAAGAATTACAGAATGCACCTGAAGACACGATTGAGGACCAGACAATGGCTGAAGATCTCAGATTACCCGACTCTAACCATTACAGATAATAAGATGAATATTAAAGTTACGACTCAGACTTGATTAATTCATCAACTTATAAGCTTTAGAAGGAGTCACCTAAGTTATAAGTAGCCGTTGAACCTTTCGACACTGGCTTTATATCAGATACGTTGGCATAGGGAGTGACAGCTCCTCTTTGCAATAATCATCATTAAAATGCCTGCCATTAAGGAAAAGTCCAAACGACTTAACTACAAATGAAAAAATAAAACAATTCAAAAAATAACTATTTAGTTCCAACGATTTACACAATAAAATAGCCGCCCAAATTAAACAAAAAAACTCAAAAAACAGCAAGTTTAAGATAAAATGTTGCAATGAAAGTTTGTAAAACCTTCACAAGATTAAGCGCATTTAGAGAGATATTATAAGATTACCATCAGATTGATTAAGGAGGCTGAACGCAAGGAGTGCGACGCTTTAAGAGATCAACTACACTATGCAACCTTTGGCCTACATGCTATTACTAAATCGAGGGAGTCACGTATTCAACAGGAGAACTTCTAAGGCCATATATGCTGTAGGAAGCTGATTAGGAGTCGCCTCTTTTAGAAGTTAGATTTTACAAGCACACCAAGAATTGCATTTTGAAGCCTGAGTGCCGTCTATATATTTAGCAGGTATAGAGAAGGGTGATTGATGTGATGTAACGACTTTATAAGACCCCCGAAGAATCATTGTCAAAGTATATTAGTACTCTTTTCAGGGATACCCTTTAAACAAACTGATTTTCAGAAAGAACTCTAAGAATAGTTGACAACGCTAGGAAGGTCCAATAATCCAAACATGATAACAGACCACTTGGTAAATTTGGGCAAATCAATATACTCCAAAAGAAAACACCTATTAACAGTTCCTGGGTAAGATAAAGCTTTAATCAACTATCTAAACGTTCAAGGAAAAGCATTAAGATGATTCATCTTTCGCAGCTAGCAGAGGCCCTCTAGATTAACTTTATTCACCTCAATTATAATTGAATGGACTCAAACCTCAAGTCAAAATCCTCAGTAACTTGTTTTTGAAGGACTCTGATGAGACTTAACATAACGAATAAAACCAGAAGTTAAGAGCCCCAATACCATTAACTAGAGATAATTCCTTGTATGATTAAGAAATTGTTTCCATAATCCAGAATAGCAATTCTTTAAGATCCAAATACTGGCTACTCTAGAAACTTTGAAAAGTAATGCAAAATGGACAGACCATCATGAACTGTGGTGAAACGATTTAACCTCCATATTTATAAAATTGTTGGATGAATGGAGAGAGTTGGTGAAATCTAAAAAGCACGACCTGCTCCAGCAATTGGTGAAACTGGAAGGCCTTACGAATCAGGGTTCACTTTTAGATCTCTCCCCACTTATTGACCTCCTATTGTTAGAATTCATTCCTAGAAAGAGTGCCTAGTAAAACCTCCAGATTATTGAAAACAAATAAAAAGCAGAAGCGAGTGATGCCTAAGCAATTTATGTAGTAATGGAACGCTCTGGATTAACAACTGAGGTCCAACTTAATGGTTGTTGAAAGAGTAGTAAAATGTGCTATTGTTTAATCTTAAGAGTACAAACTCGTGCCCATTCTGTGCCTAGAAACAATAATGAAGAACACCATCTTTGCATTGCAGTCGTCGAAGAAAAAAACAACCATTTAATAGATTTCGATGACACGTAGTGTTAATTGGCAGCCATGGGCAGTGACAAGAAAGCTTGCGTTATAGTAAGAGGTCTTGGAACAAATGGAGCACCATATGTCTTATGAAATAAAAGAATCAACTGTAAAGGCATCCACATAGAGATCAGCTGTAACTTGGTTAGAAATACTACCAGCTTAGCTCGAGTAGCTATAGCTCTGGGAAAGTAAGGAAGCTAATCCAAACTTTACGATGATAATGGGCAAGAGCAACGCGAGCCAGTTGCTTAATTCTAGAGCATTCTTATTGGAAGATGCTAAAGGAGAGATATAGTGTATGACAACACTATAAAAATCTTATATACTACTTTCAGACCCAGTAAATAGCCAATGATTCCTGGCTTGTCAGTTCTAAATAACTCCCGTGGTCCCAAGAAATCTCTGTCAGACACCCCAAAAGCTAATGTTGAGGAAGAAACTAAATAGATACAATGACCTGAGCAACTTCAGGAGAAATTGTTTAAATCCTCTAATTTGAGGAGTACTGAGACGATGGGATTTGTGATGGCTTGCTGATCATTTTTACTTTCTTGGGATAATCAGAAAATTTGAGAACCAAAACACGCGATGTAATAATTTATTTGCACTCAATAAATGATATTATCACAGCAGCTGTTAAATCATTTTATTTCTTAAGACTTGAACTATGCTCACTTCTAAAAAGCTAACATACACTTACTCATTCTCACACGTAACTAATTAATTCCTAATAAAGATTAAAACTCATCAATACTCCTCTACTTACCTGCATGACTATTCAACATCAACTGAATTATAACTTTCGTATTCTCTAACTCTCTTTAAGATAATGTAGTAAACTAAATAACATTGATCATTGAGGATTACATATTCAGGATTAAGCACAAAAATGGGTTAAATTTAGACAAGTGCTATATTACTTTAAACTATGTAGAATAAGGTGTCATTTTATAAGAAAGTTCAATTATATATCTTGAAATGAGAAGAGACAGAATGATATGAATTCAAGCATTACTCAAAGAATTCTATTCAGGTAAGCTACTTTTTTGAATTAAAATACCATAAATATCAGATATTAAATAACTACTTATTTAAACTTTAGCTTTGTAGGGGATGATTCTCTTGATTGAATCCTTGACCAAAATTATCACTCATGACTGTTAAGCTTCTCATCTAAGCTCTTTAAGGCTACAATTGCTGCAATTCAGTTTTCTAGCGTTTCACTTGAAGAAA
>ARYC01004535.1:0-39117 GCA_000711775.1 Oxytricha trifallax | reverse complement strand
CCCAAACCTCGCATATACTCACCTAAAATACTAATATTTAAACATTAAACCCCTACATAAACCCTATTAAACCTAATAAAGTATGCACTAATAGTCTACTTTTATCAATCAAAAACTCAATCAAACTACTGAAAGGGTTTTGGGGTTTTGATTGTCTTGTAATATATTCCATTTTTTATAAATTTTGGCAATAGACTAAGAAGAGATAAAAGCTCGAAATTGGCGATAAAACATCTAAGCATGCTAAGCAAGAGAGAAATGAGTTCATTATTTAAGAGTCTTATCATTAATAATCTACTTTAATCAATAAAAAATTCAATCAAAAAACTGAAAAAGTTTTGGGGTTTTGATTAAATTATTATTATTTAAAAAGATATACAATTTCCTATATTTATGTATTTTAATAATAATATAAAATATAATATTCAAATTTTGATTTAGAGTTTAAGTAGCGATTGCTGTGGAATTTGAAGTTATGTATTTTTTTTCAGACATATCAGCCTGCTTAAGTACCTATGGCATTAATAAAAAATATTGTAATTTCTTAATATATTTAAAGTATTTATATATATAAATCATCTCTGTTGGCGCATAATAGTCATCATCACTTTGTTAATCTTCTTCATTGAAAATATAAATGTAAATCTAACAATAAATTATTAATAAAACCCCATAGATCAATTAAGAAGCGAGGATTGGAGTTAAGAACAATTAGATAAAGAATTAATTATAATTGGCTAATAATATAAATAATTAGGCTAAAATTAAATTTAAACACCCTGGTTGGTTTATTTTATAAGGAAAATTAATTGAGCCATTAATTTTAATAATTCGCCCAAACATTTTAATTATACGCCAATAATAATTAATTTTTAATTTAATTGTTCTTAACCACAATTCTCATGTCTTAATTTATATATGTGGTTTTACAATAATCACTCATGTAATAACTTAATACTTTTAATAATTAAAAATTATTAAAATAATATTGATTTCTTTGATTTGGCTTAAGTTTGAGATTACTTAATTTTTTATTTAGAACAATTGTTCCATCTTAATTCCTCTTAAAAGTAACAGTTGCTTAATCTTTCTTGTTTAAAATATAAATTATAAACTTAATATAATGTTATTTTTTAAATTTGACTTGTTAAAGGGCCTCATGTAGTCCAAAATTTGATCTTAAACTTCAGTTATTGAAGCAGTTTGATCATGTATATCATTTGACTGTGAATGATTGAATTATTAAACTTCAACTTCCTCTTTTTAAGAATTATCATCATCTTGAGAGGAGAGGGAGCTAAACCCATTGATATTTGAGTGGTCATGGGAATTAAACAAGTGAGCTCTCTATTGCAAGTCATTTGAGATAAAAATAATAGGATCACTAGGTCTTTATGTAGTTAGTTCAGTAAAGGCTTCTCCTAGAAGTTTGTCAACCCCAGTTTGAGATAATTAATATTTTATGGCGCTCTCCATAAAGTTTCGAATTTCCAATCAATATTTAATAACTAAATCTTTAACTTGTCAAAAATTATCATGAAAAAAATTAAAAAATTTTATTTAGACTATCAAAATACTTTTACATATTTTCTATTTAAATATTTATAATAGATATTAGTAAAATGTTATAATACTCTATATTTCAAAAAACTTAATTGCATATTAATTTTAAATATTTAATCATAGCCCCAAAACCTTTTATGATTTTATATGTGTATTGATTGATATGGGTAATTTTGGGTATTTTAATAAAGGATCTATTTAATGCTGAACTAAAGTATTGTATAGTTTTTTTTAATAAAACCTTTTTGGCACACTCTTGTCCTTTGTGTTAAATATAGTTAGACATAATTTTGAGAGCATTGAGTAAAAATTGATGCAAAATCCAAAATATATTGAATAATCAAGATTTAATTACACTATTTTAATGTTAATTTTAATAATTCTAATTAAACCGCACTCTATCTCGAAATTTGAATGACTTTGAGATAGAGTGCGATAGATTAATGTAAATTACTAATATTATTTAATATTTAAAATAAATGGAATTAAGTTTTAAAAACTTATGATGTTATTTTATTTAATAAATAAGTCTTATAATTAATTTCTAAATATGATTAAAATAAGGCAAATTACTTTAAATATATATGTCTGAATAATTTAATTATTGATAGAGTTAAATTAATAAACTATTAAAAACAAGTAACATCATAATTTTTTAAAACTTAATTCCATTTATTTTAAATATTAAATAATATTAGTAATTTACATTACTCTATCGCACTCTATCTCAAAGTCATTCAAATTTCGAGATAGAGTGCGGTTTAATTAGAATTATTAAAATTAACATTAAAATAGTGTAATTAAATTCTTGATTATTCAATATATTTTGGATTTTGCATCAATTTTTACTCATTAATAGTAATAGATAATTTTAAAACTTAATTTCAAATGTTTTTCATTATTTTTTAAAACGATCAAATTTCAGAACTAAAATTTCAAATCATTTATATAATATTTGAAATTTAAGCAAACAACTTTTTGATAAGATAATGTTTTATATATATTATCTTATCTTTTAATTATAAATATAGATTAACAAATTGTGAACAGAGCAGAGCTTATTTTAAAAAGTACTAACAAAATTTCCTGGAAAAAATACATAAAATATTAAAAGTATTAAAGGAATTATATTTTTTAGAAAATAGTTGATTCATTTAAGCCTATAGTTTGAGCAAAAATTTATGTCGACCTAATAATAATGCATTTCAAGAATCACTTATAGATAAACACCTGGAAACGAGTTTTAGATATTTATTTACATATTTCACAGTAAGTAACATTAAAATAACAACTAATTAATCAGTAATTAAATTAGGAAAACCTACTTATAAAGAGTAAATTAAATTGATAGGTAATAATTAAGTTTAAACCATGTTAGAAGCGATAAAATTAAAAATTTATTGAAACAAAACTAGGTTGAGAGTATTTAAATTATTAATATAAAATTAAAAACTTTTATAAAACTGCATTACTTTTATAAACTAAACAAATCATATATTTTCTAAAAAATTTCATAATTACACATGATAGCATTATTTTCGTAAGTGTCCACAGTTGTACATAATTGAATCATATATACAGATTGACATTAAACTAGGATACAGAGTCAAAATCAACCTTAAAAACCCTTATCCTCAACATTACCCATTACAATCAAAACACATACAAAAATCATAAAGAGGTGATGGGGTTTGAATGCCACAATTAAAATTATATTTTATAATTACTATTATCTTTTATATTTTTATACTGAATTATAAATAAATTATTTTTTTCAAAAAAAATAATTAAGATAATTATTATTAATATTTAATGTTTATTGAGCGACGAGCCTGGAGCACTAATCGGTGCGGAGTATGATGTAGTTGGAATGCGAGGGACATGGCCCCTGGACTAAGCTACTGTAACTCAACTGTGCAGACTAAGGTAGCTCCGAAGAGTCATGTGTTCCATTACTAGGTACTACTTACTACTGCTAAGAGAGCTATCCCAGTCACAAATGAAGGCGCAACAATCTTGTAATCTATTCATGTTGATAACCCAGTTTTTAAGATCCTCATTGATATCTCTAAGTGTCAAGAAGAAGAAATAAAAAATTAGTTAAACCGACCCAACTAGTGAGCACAGGAGTACCCTCTACCTACTGAATACAGGCCATATACTAGAGGTCCAGAAAAATTACGTAGTTAAAACATAAAAATAATCAAACAAACTAACCACTGTTCAAACAGTTTGAAATTTGTATGCTCAATAAACATTAAACATTAATAATGATTACCTCTAGTTAGGGGTATTTAATATTAGAGATCAATTTTGATTTCTTTTTTATTTCTCCCATAATTCACTAATTCAATATTGTTAAAATAGATTTGAAATGGAAATTTTAGAGGAATGCAATAAAACATTTAAATATATTAATTATAACTGGCACTAATTTACTATGTTCTAAATCGTAATTTAATTTAGTACACTTTTAATATTAAAGATATCTTTTAATTATTAATTATAACCAAATTATACATTGTAAATTTTACAGTTTTAGAATTTTAGTTTTTTTTTATATTAAGGCGTACTAAATCATTGTACATTGTACTTTGTACAGTTTTAAAAATATTTTTTTTTAAAATCAGATTGTACAGAATGAAAAGTGATTAATAATTATTAGGAACTTTAATTATAATAAATGCTTTAAGTATTTAAATGGATGGCACAGAGAGGTTTTAAAGAGAGCAGTTCTGAGATCAATAAGAATACGATATTTGCAGGATGGAAAGACTACCTAGTCATTAGGATGAAATGAAAATCAACGAGCGCCACACATTTGTATTTGAGATCAAAGCTGAAGACGAGAAACAGATTCACATAGGCGTAGAAAGAGATGTCCGATTTAACTCCGAGGTTTGACCATTCACTCATCTTCCACAGTACTATAGAGGAGTCGAGAAGATAGTACTTATTGATACAGTTAAAGCAAGATGGTCTTGTACTCTGCAAGAACTACTTTAGCGGTACAGATTACCTCGGGTATAAGAAATTGACCAGTCTCTAATTTGTCTTCTAGCTATTGGGCAAAGTTAAGCTAAGGAGACTCTATGCAAACAATGATAAGCTAATACTTCACTGTGGTGATTCAAGCCATTTCTAGGAATTCATAGCATTCGCAAAAGTTTAATCGGCGAAACAGGGAAGCAGAAGGTCCTCGTCTAATGCATCATCAGAATCATAGAGTAGAATTACCTAGACATTTAAACAGCTTACGAGAGCCAAAAAGATAAGCGGGGTCCAGGATATGTACAGAATGTATTAAGATGACGATAAAGTTTGCGATCAGATAGTGCAAAATCACAAAAAGCTGGTAATAATTCAAGGTTACGAATAGAAGATCCTCTCTAAACCAGAGCCATCATTAACAAAGTTCTAATCTCTCATTGCCTTTCAAGAACGCTCTGACACCAAGTCTCCTCACTTAAATCATCTCAATACTAAAAAACTAGAAGAAATGCTGTACTTTGATGCTGCGGATAAGCTCTACAGAGTATTTTTTAGAAAATGTCCAGATAAGGTAAATGTTGTCTGGTTATATGGGGAGCCAAACACAGGAAAGACTACAATAGCAAAACTCCTGAGAAAGATCTTTATCACGGAGGACTTCAAAATACTGAATAGATAGTTCTGCATCGATTCCAGCAAGCCACACTCAGAACCGCAAATTGTGATCATGGATGAAATAAAGAGAGACATTTTTTAAAACGGAGAAAAGATTGATGATCTCAAGACATTCTTTGAGGGCGAGGGGTACCCTGTCAACCTTAAATACCAAAATCCTGTGATAAGGTTTCAAAAGTGCCAAGTAATAGCTATCTCCAATCACTTGCCGTTTGACTAAATGAGTCCACTAGACAAAAAGTCATTTGAGACGAGAATGCTAAAAGTGGAGTTTTCAGAGAAGATGATCAGACAGGATGAGAAGTTCCCTTTTAACGAGGTCGAGCTGGCGCTCTACGTTAAACAGCGATTAGTGGAGGACGGGGACGCCGAGTAGATGATAGACGAGGAGACAATCATAGAAAATACGCACATGGGGGGACATGAGATTAAGCAAAGTCAACAGAATGTGAACGAGGATCAAGGAGAACAAATAGAATGACTAGCAATCTGAAGTATATCAGCAATTATTATAATTAAAGTTCCTAATAATTATTAATCACTTTTCATTCTGTACAATCTGATTTTAAAAAAAACTATTTTTAAAACTGTACAATGTACAATGATTTAGTACGCCTTAATATAAAATAAACTAAAATTCTAAAACTGTACAATGTACAATGTATAATTTGGTTATAATTAATAATTAAGAGATATCTTTAATATTAAAAGTGTACTAAATCAAATTACGATTAAGAACATAGTAAATTAGTGCCAGTTATAATTAATAAATTTAAATGTTTTATTGCATTCCTCTAAAATTTCCATTTCAAATGTATTTTAACAATAATAACAAAAATAGAAAAAATTTAAATCTCTAATTAAATTTTTCAAAAATTTCCCTCTTCAAATCTTAAGAAACTTATTACGCATATTATTTCCAGGTCTATAATTTCATTTTTATTTTGTATAAATTAGAAATTATATAAGGCTACAGTATTATATAACATTAATACTATATTAATGGAAATTTTATATTATTTGAAAGATAAAGGGTAATTGAATATTTAAATTAATTCAAAGTGAACAAATGATAGAGATTTCTGTAATTTATAAAAACTCAATAATTTTATGTATGGGGTAATAAACTTCCCTTTAATATTAAATCACTATAAATCTTTATAAAGGTACATTTCAAATTACTCTTTTTTTTTGCATAAAGCTCCATAGTATTAACTTTTTATTTAAATTTTAATTAAAGATTTTTTCCAAGGTATTAGTAATTCCATTTTGAAAAACTGAAATATTTAATGAAAATTCTTAGCTATTTATTTTGTAAAATACTTGCATTTATACATAGTCATAATTTTGTAAAATGGAAATGTTAGCTTTATATTTATGAAATATTTTTTAATTAAGTTTAGTTTTTATATTAAAATGATTTATAATTAAATGTAACATATTTTAAATAATTTGAATATTAGAAACATTATAAAAAATATCATTATATCATAACAATGTAAGTAATTTAACTTATTTAATATAAATAATAAGAAAAATAGAATAAATTAAGAATAATTAAGATTAATAAGAATATTTTTAATGGAGACAATGGTAATTACAAAATACATATCTTAATTTATTATTTTTTAGAGATCCTACCTGGTTTAGAGTAGCTGAATACTTGGAAGGAGATTTTGCAGACAAGAGTTCAAGAGGACAATATATATAATTTTTTAATACTGAGGGAGGTATTTATTAGGGTGAATGGATTATGACAAAGCTGTTTGAGTTATTCCATTTCTATTTCATTATACAAGTATTCTTAGTAAGCTTAATTATATTCTTATTATCTTATATTTTAATTATTATTTTTCATATTATATCTTATGAAACTTAACAATAAATTTACATTCACATTAAGAACATTTTAATGAAAAAATTAGATTCTTAAAATCATTTTATTAGTAAATAATAATCAATATTCATTATTTTTGTTTATAATCCATGATCTTTTAATGGGCACTTTTAGTTGATTCATGAAAAGTTTCCAACTTTTAATTATAGCTACAACTAATCTCATTAATTCCTAAAACATGCTTTTAAGGTGTAAATTTCAAAGAATCATCCTCTATATCGATTGATTTTAGATACCTCATTAGAAACACAAACATATTTTGAGATTTTATGAATTCAATCTCCAGTTCATATTAAAATTAAGCAGTTTAATATATAGAATTATAAAATAAATTAATGCTCATATCTTTCTAAGTTTCGAACATCTTTAACTTATATCATTTCTTTACAATGGACAGCCTTTTTGTAATTAAAAAAATATATAAAATAGTCTAAATCTAAAAATTAAACTAAATTTAAAATTTAATGACAAACTTAGCAACTATACTTTTCAAAAATATTTGCACTCTTAATAAAATAAATTGATTTATAGTACTCAATTTTTTTATATATTAAAAAGTTTATAAATAAACAAATCAGGACATCCCATTTCTTATTGTAAGTAAATGATACTATTAATGACTGCTTCTTCTTCAAATTGCCCTAGGAAAACAGATGAGTAAATGTTACTTAGGATTTCTTTATCAAATTATCTCACTGAAAAATATGGAGGTAAGTGGTTGCTTATTGTGTCTGCCATATAAAATTATAAATGATTAAAGGTTTTAAATTAATTTTAAGACATCACATATTTTACAAATGCATATCATAATTTTCCAAAAGCATTAAGAAATGGGTATATGTGTCTATGTTAATTTTTGAATACTTTGTGAGGTAATTCATTCCTTGAATTAGAACCCTAAATATAATTAATTATTATTTAATACAAAAGGATAGTGAATATTTCTATAAAAACAACTTTATGATAGAATATTAAAATCAAATTATAAAAATGATTGTGAATTTGTTCTAGTTCATTTGCTTTTCTTTCTAATAAAAGCTCTCCCAGAATTCCTTATAATCTCAGAGTTATTTCATGAGAATCTCCGCATAAATCTCTATAATTTTACAGCCATCCTTCTACTTGAATAATCGCTTATTAATATTGTGAAGGAATAATGTTTATAAAAGAGCTTACAATATTTTATAAAGTATAATTTTTATTTTCTTGGTAGATTTAAAAATTATTCAACTATAATCTTAAAATTTTATAATATAGATATTTTTTCTTTCTGTAAAGATAAGATTTTTAGTTTAAATTATTAATGATTTTAATTATAATTTTTATTTGACAATTATGAAAAATAAGTGAAAAAAATTAATTTAAAATGGAAATTAAATCAGCTTAACAGAATACTTATTATAATATTCAAAATTTGAATTATAAGAACATTACTTAGTTTAACCACTCTTCTTAAGATAATCGGACATTTCCTTCTTGAATTCGTTGAATCTTTCTTCCGTTCAGTTCTGCTGCGAGTTGTCTGTCTTCTGCTACACCGGCTCTTACTGGGTTGGATCTCTATAACAAATTAGATATGTTTTTTGTAACTTACATTTTTTGTGAGTGTAACTGCTCCATCAGCGTTGATCTCTAATGGTTTCCATTTCCAAATAATTTATTTCATTTTAAATTATTGATTTCCTATTATAAATTGTAAATACAAATTTTGTGTTTTTAGCAATTTGAAATACTCAAAGGCTATATCTACATAATTATCTGTAAAGAACTTTTTTTAAAAATAAAAATCTTCAATTGCAACATTTTTACAAAGGATCTAAGCATCCTACAGTTTCCCTACTACCAAGAAAGATTTAATACAGTATGCAATCATTAAATTTTTATAGTCCTAGGAACTCTCTAATTTAAATGCATTAATGAATCCATAAAAAATTTCTAAGTCCTCTTTGAAAGGAAGTGCTCCCATTTGATGGGAATTTAAAATAAAACAATCAAATAAAAATATCATATATTTTATTCTTTTTTTCGAGATTTTGATTGATGAGATATAATTTATGATTAACTACTTAAATATAATAAGTTTATAAAAAAAATAATCTATAATACAAATCAATTATATTTTTCTTTTTAGGCGTAAAATTAGTCTCAAATTATTTCAACTTTTTAATGATTTTTTAAAACCAAATAAAAAGTAATCTCGCACTATTTACTTTTAATATAAAATATAAAAGTATTAATTTTAAACCATCTGTATTTGCTAAGACCTTCCCATAAATGTTTGCTTAGTAAGTTATTCCCTAAGATTGACATCAAAATCAAATCTAAAATCATCCTTTACAAAATCTTATAATTAAAAAAGCTCTTCAGCGGTCTATATTAAGTTATAAAACTCAGCTGCTATTGTAAATTAATGTAGTTAAATGTAATTTAAAAAATTTAAAATAAAGATTTAAAATTAAACAACATGAAGACTTTAAGAATAATTTAAGTGAATTTATTATAGAGATACGATAAAATCCTGTAAATATTAAATTCTAAGGTGTAATTCCTTCGCGTATTGATAAATACTTCTAAAGACTTACGACTGAAAGCACAATTAGTAACAAATACTAAGTGAAATATAAATTTAAGCATATGTTCAAGTTTAGTTTAAAAAACAATAAATACATAATAAAGCAGTTTCAGATTTACTGTTTATATGGTTGTTTTTATTGTTCAATTCTGATAGGGTGGAGGGTGTCGATACCTAAGGTTTGCTGATATTTGAACGTGGTAATATAGCTAGGATTATCATTGGGTGATGTTGTGTCTTTGATTTTTGAAATGCACAGCATACTCGTCCGGATCTGGTATGACGAAATGAATGCACACATATGATATGATCCTAATGCTTCTGGAGAAGTCGAGAAGAATAGCCTCTACACTACATACCCTTAATATTAGTTTACAATTAACTTTACTAACTACCTACTTCAAAGAATTAGGTATCTATATTTGATAAATAAAATTAATTAAATATTGTAGATTAATTACACTTAAACAATCAAAAACTTGTATAATCTTAATTTTTTTAAAAAAAATATCATTTTTTGTAAAAATTCAGGGGTAGTACTCTCCTTAAGGGAGCAACACAATATTTATATCAACATTTTTTTAATATTTTTTAATCATTAAGATTATTATTTATTAATTTATTGGGTTATGCATACCTTAGACCTTCTATCGTGATTTCTGAGGGTCTAATGAACCATTTATTTATATCTTTACTACATATTTATTATCATGAAATGATTAAAAAGAGAAAATTTATCATAAAAAATTGTAATATTAAATGATTTTTTAAATCTAAAATAGTTGTGTTTAAATATAACAAGTTCACTAATCGTCTTAATGATATCAAATTAAAGTATTTTCATCAAAAATACAACTTTAATTGATATATGGAGTATTAAAAATTGGATAATAGTTGATTAGATAGTTAAACACAACTAATTTAGATTAAAAAATCATTTAATATTACAATTTTTTATGATAAATTTCTCTTTTTAATAATTTCATGATAATAAATATGTAGTAAAGATATAAATAAATGGTTCATTAGACGCTCAGAAATCACGATAGAAGGTCTAAGGTATGCATAACCCAATAAATTAATAAATAATAATCTTAATGATTAAAAAATATTTAAAAAATGTTGATATAAATATTCTGTTGCTCCCTTAAGGAGAGCACTACTCAACATTTAAATAAATTTACTTAATTTTTTATGTATCATTTTTGGTGATTTTAACCAAGATTTAATAGAGCTCTTATACTTGATTATATATTAAAATTAATATAAATTGTTTTTATTTGATAGTCTCTAATTATAAAATTATTTTTATAGACAAATTAATTTATACCTAACAAATTATGTTTTTGTAAGGACGCGGTGAAATATATAAATATATATCATTTCAAATATAATATATTATTTTCTCTCCTAGTTTACATTAATTATCTTGTTAATTTTTAGACATAATATAAATGACTGATTTAAATTTTTATATTTAAAGATAGTTAAAATGAGTGCCTAGTTTATATGAAATAATTAAGCTTTTTACTTTAAAAGAATTTTTATAGATATTAATGAATTTCACTAACACAAATCATTATTCATCATTCTTTAGGTTTTAATAAACTTATTCCATTTTTATTTTCCTAAAATGTTTTATAACTTTTATTATAACAATACAACTATATGATGCTAATGAGTCTTTATGAAATTATTAACCTTATAAACTCTCCTTAATTCTTTATAGCTTTTAATACATACATTAATTTCACCATTTTTCCCAAAATAAGGATTAAAAGTGTCGTAGAAATCATTTGTTTAAGTGATTGACATTCAAAACCCTAAAACCCCTTAATGAGGTTAATAAGTGCTTAGATTTGTAGGGAATTTGCAAGGGGTTGGGGTTATTAATTAAATGCGAGACATAAAATAGCAAGCTTTTGGGGTCTATTTATGATGAAGAGTATATAGATTTAGTGTTTAAACTGCGATATTGATGTGATATATACAGTGAATAAATCAAACCAGTACTGAACTTAAAGTTAAGTCCATCAACTGTTTCGATCTCACTGCTTTACAGCAGTATAACTAAAGCTATAATAGCTGAATTCTATGCCTAAGAAGAAGTCAAAGTTTTTATAAAAGCATATTGACTTTCTTATTAATGATAAAACTTTGAAGTATTGGGCTCACTTCTCTCTCGACCAACGAGCTACTATGTTTCATCGCCAGTTCCCTTAGTTAAAGCTCTCTGCTTAGTCTATATCTAACATCTATTAACGAAATGGTATCTCTTACAAAGGTGTGAATCGTATCAAGAAAGTGATTGATTTCACTCTGAAATTCTACAACAATAACCTAAATTTTATTTATAATTAAATGCAGAGAGCTATTACTAATAATATTAAGTTTATACATGCTGACGAGGCTGTGTTTACCTTCAACACTTTTATCTAGAAGTCTTGGTATAAGAGGCATAGTAATATAGAAGTATATGACTAGAAAGTCAAGGTATAAACAATGGCAATTCTTGGAGGTATTAGCGAGGATGCTGGTTTAGAAACTTATGTTATTCATCCTCGCTCTATTAAGACATAGAAGTATATAAAGTTCTTAGATCAGCTGAGAGAGAAGTACCATGAATAAGAGATAATACTATTCGTTGATAATCTTTCTGTTCATAAGACTAAAGAAACAAGGAAGAGTTATGGACAACTTAGAATAACGCCAGTGTTTAACGTATTTTACAGTCCATAGTTTATTGGAATTGAATTCTACTGGGGTATATTAAAAGGCCATTACAAGAAACTGCTGCTCTACCACTTGATGCATGACCTACCTATCGATACAGTAGACTTTATTAAAAGCTCAGCGAAGAGAGTAGATAATTAATTGGCTTAAAAGTGTGCTAAAGAAGGGAGAGTGAATGTATATAAATAAGTTTTGTAGTTAAGTTAATGAATATATAAGTCACATTTAAAATTATTTAGAGGGAGCTGGCTTCTCTTTCTTCTCATCTATTTGTTGCTTCTCTCCTTTAAGTTTCTTCTCTTGCTGCCGCCTCCAGCATCTATGTTCATTGACTCTGGAAGCTAAATATTTGAATAAAGTCACTTGCTAACTTCATACTTTGTCTGCGACTTTCGCTATCTGTGAAGTTTGCTCTATTCTTTCATCAAGAAGATGCCAGTCCCAGATTTTTCTAAAGAGATAAGCTTCAAATCTTACTAGAAATATAAGGGTGCTTCTGCAGCTCAGATAGCCAGCTCTCGCTTATCTTAATCCCTTTCTTGTCCTTATCTTCTGAAGAGATGCTGTACTCTTTCTTATGATATTCTTGAATAATTTCTTTCAAGTAATCACCTTTAATGGTTTCAAGTAAGCCAAAGAAATAGTTTCTTTCAGGTAGTTTATTCACTAACTGCTTCTTAGTAGGCAGGTACTGCGAAACCTCGGGGACATTCATAGCATCATCATATAAATTAGTCACTGAGATTTCTGGATAATTTGGAATCTCTGCAAACTTCACATCTTAAGTTTTCAAAGCTTTCTTCTCTTCGCAGAGTATCGCTCAAAGAAATGAAATTTTAGTACCTTCCATCGTTTGCAAGAACAAACCAACTACACAGTTAAGATAAGTTACTATGATTTCATTACCTTGCTGCACCAGGTAGCGATACAAATCCTCCATGCTTCTAAACCTTTGATTCAATTCTTGTGCTTGCACTCTTTTCATTGCATCATTCATTGACTCCATCTTGTTTACAGATCTTAGAAATAATTTTCAAGTTTAAGTTTATTGATTTCAATTATATACCTCTGCAAAATTACTATTAAATATGGTCATCTTATAGGAGATCAACCTCAGAGAAGGATATGGAGAAGGTTTTGAGAACTGGCTTAAAATTTGAGAGATTGATATCAATTTCTACTGTTAATGTTCCATATTTTTAAATTTAAATTTTTACGGACTTAATTAGGAGCTGCTCCTAAATTGCTAGTACTTAATTAGGAGCATTTATTAAAGCTAGTACTTAATTAGGAGCACCCTAATTTTAATCATAAAATCACAAAATACCTCCTTAAGCAGTACGTACTTAATTAGGTGCACCTCCTAAATCGTTACGTGCTGTAATCAACTTATTATTGATAGTAAAAGTGGTTACTTTCTCATGCATATTTAAAGCTGGTTCTTCTCTAAGAGCTCATTTTTCTTGGCTAATACTCTAAAACCTTCCCTTCAAAGTTACAGTGCTGCAAAGCTCTCTTATGAGCTCTGAGTTATAGATGCAGTTTAATAATTTCAAATTCAAACTTAAATATGACCGCTAACATTTTAAGAAAAACAGCAGCACTTCCATCAAACTAAATTAGACCTACCTTTGGCAGCAATAAAAATGTGATAGCTGCGAGATTAACTCTCATAAAGAACTACCAGAGCTATCATTTGAGGTCTCTGTTTTTAAAATAGAAATTAATAATAGATAATAAATGGCAAACAAGTGTGTGGTAGACAGAGAGGAGGAGAAAGTTATAAATGAAATTCCTATACAAACTGAAGAAGCTGAAGTCTATTTTTGTGAGCTATGTGAGAGAGATTTCGCTCATAAATCAAGCTGGTACAGACTTATGAAGATCCATAAGGAAGCTAAGCCTACTGTATACTTAAAGCATGACAAAGTTTATGGAAATTATGATTGCTTTGAGTGCCATAAGCAGTACTCTCATACTAGAGACTTAAAGAAGCATCTTTTAAAAGCCCACAAGAAAGAAATAGAAGTTGAAGATTAAGACACTCAACTGAAGTTGCTCGACAAAAGAAAAGCAAGGGAGCCTCTTTAAGTTGCTGAGCTTTAGCAAGGAAGCAAGTCAGATTATGTGAGGATTGCACGCAACCTCTTAGCATCAGAGGTCACAAAAAATCATGATTAAGATATAATGCAAGAAAATTCCAGTACTTGCATAGATTGATTTAGATACTTCTCTCTAAAGCTACCTAATTCTAGAGGACTCCTATAACAAGAAAGTTATTAAGGATCATCAGTATGCTTACAAGGTATATCCATTTCAACTATCTCCTTAGTGATGATAAATATTTAATGGAGTTTACTAATGAGTATTAGGTACTTACTCAGGCTAAGTTTAAAGAGTGTAATTACTTGATAAAGCTAGATGCTGTTCTCCTAGCCAAAGATCATGAAGTTTTCAGACTACCACTCTTTGAAATGACACTCAGAGATTTCATAACTGATCATAGAAATCATAGATTGCTAGCATTAATAGCAACCTAATCTATACAGGTATCAAAGAGCTTCATAAGTTAAGCTTTGTTCACTGAGATCTCAAGCCTGAGAATATAATGTTGAACATTTCACCTGTAACAGTAACAATTATTCATATCAACAGAGCCTTAAGAGTGGAAGTATCAAGGCTTGGAAGTGTAATGGGAACTCCAGGCTATTATCCAGAAAGATAAGACTGGAGAGATGGAGACTTACAGTGGGATGTGTGGGCTTTAGCAGCAATAATAATAGAGTGTGATATGCCTCGCAACGATTACTACTCTACAAGGTGCGAGAAGGATGCAAGGCAAAGAATAAAGCAATTTATTGACAAAACAAGAGTGTCTCAATCAATGAAGCAAATGGCAGATAAATAATAATTAAAACCAAACTCAAGATCAGACATATCAATAGAGCAGATAGAGTTGTGGTTAAGTAAGATAAACTTCAGACCTCTCCCACATGATCCAAAAGTGCATTTTGAGTGATTAAATTAAATACATTTACTATAAATTTCACATTAAAACCTATTAATAACCCCAACTCCTAACAAATTCCCTACAAATCAAAGCACTTATAAACCTCATGAAGGGGTTTAGGGGTTTTGATTCCGTTTAACAAGAGCATATGCTTTATCGATTTGATTATATCAATTAAAATATTTTTAAATTCTAAGTCATTCATATACTTTTCTATTTATTTCTCTAAATTATTTTTATAGAATTTTAAGAAGTCTTCCTTGTTGTAAAATCCTTTTCATTTATTCATAAGCAATAATTTAAATTAGTTTAATTAATGCTATATCTGATTATAAAAACTAAATCCATTTAATTAATCAAGTTCATCTAATCTAGAGACGTCAAATAAACTGTCTTCATATTTCCTCAACTGTGGTGAAAGTTAGTTTTCTAATATGAGTTTATATTTAGACAGAAAGAGAATATGGACAATAGCTTCAATTTTGTTTTCTTATTTCATTTGTTATTATAAATTGTTAATGAAGGTTGGACTATCAGCTATTATTTTTGAATACTTTTAGAGAATTGATTTCAAATCAAGCTTTTGCACAAGATCGTCAAGCATTAATTAACAAATATTGGTATTTTCACTATCACTTTTTAACTTTTTTGTGTCTTCAATGCATTATAGTTAAAAAAAATTTTTTTGAAAAAAATTTTATTTAATTTCAATTTGAATAAAATAAGTAACATTTTATAAATATTTTATAGTTGAGAAAAACTATTTTTTAACAATGATTATTATTTAAATCTTTAATGAACTATAAATAATTAAGCAATCAAGTTGTAAATTTAAGAAAAATAATAATGTATTAATTTAGATGTGATTGGTAATTTATGAAAAAATTTCTCTATATTTATATCAAAATAATAAATGATAATTATTAATGTGAAGAAATAATTAAATTTTTCTCAATTTTAATATTTATACTTTGAATAATAAAATGTTCGTATCAAACTATATTTGTCAATTTCGAATAACTCATTTTTTGATTAAGGGATCCTCCTTCTCCATTTATTACCCGAATACATATATCAAATTTTGTCATAAAATATATAAAAAAAAAATTATGATCAAATTAAAATTTTTAAAATTTATTTTTTAAAAAAAAAAAAGACCTCAAATTATATTTAATTTTTTATTGTTAAAATAAAGTTCAAAACAATCTTTCAATTTATTCCAAATAAAATCTTATCCCCCTGTTTCTGAATATTCTGTCTACATTTTATTATATAAATTAAATAATTTTTTTAAATAGCATTAATATTTAATTGCAATCACGATCACTTGCCCTTTATATAAACGAAAGCTTAAACTACAAATTATGGGAGATTATGTTTTGATTTGTCAAAGGTTTTGAGGTCTTGATATGCTAATGATAATCCTTTGATGAAATAAGCCTTTTAATCTTCCTAGATATTATTGTCTAGCTTAATAGTAGTCCCTAGATCTCCAATTTTTATAAGTTGATCTTTAAAAACCAAAAGATTGTGAGGTTTCATATCTCCGTAATAAACATCTCTTTAATGGAGGTAAGCCATTATTTGGATTGCCTAGTAGAAATAATAGGCTAACTTCTATGGGGAATAGTATTCATAGAGTTTGTCAGAAAGTTCTTGATTATTCTTGTAAATATACATATAATTAATTAATGCTAATTAATTTATATAATTAATCAACATTATAAATAATTATTATTCCATATTTGTTCTAATATATACCCCTACCCTTCATAAAAATAGAACTATTAAAATACCTTAACTCAACACTTCATTCGTAATTTTTTCGAAAAAAAATCATAATAATAGATCTTTTGCAATTATAAAATATCTTTAAAAGATGTAAAATCATTTAATTAACTGTATTTTTCATCATTTAATGAAAATAAAGTTAATTTAAGATATTTAAAAATAATAATAAAATAATCAATATTAAAGTTTAAAAAGGAAACTCTTTTTAAATTTGTAATTTAAGTTCTATTCTTATAAAGAAAAAGTTGACGGCTAAAGTGAATTTTATTATATGCTTTGTTTTAAATAACCAAGAAATTCATGATTGATATAGATTAAAGGTATGAAGAAGAAAAAATTCATAGAAAAATGTATTTTAATGGGGAGGAAGGGCAGGGAGGGAGTAAGGGTGATGCTGTTTAGGGTTAGAGGGTGGTAAGTATAACACGGTTTTGAGAAGGAAGGGGTGTGAAAAAGTATCTCTTTTATAAACACATATTTTCAGCAAATCTCTGAGTGAAAATCTTGCTCTTTCGACAACTACAAGGTAGTTTTTTATGATATTATTATCTCCATCATATTCTATAATTTCTTCTTTAACTTTAGCAATATATTTATCAGACTATAGTAGTTTTAATTATTAAGTCTCAGCCATTTAATTAGTGAGTATGAATTATTTAATAACTTCATCAATTTTATTATTTATGTTGGTAACTGATTATTTTATCACGACTTCTTCAATTCCCAAGTGATCTAGCTTGTATACAATTGACTCTCCTCCTTTTGCAATCTCACTTATACTATTAAATAATTCAAAATTATTAAGATGAAATTATCAGAACTTTGATAAATTTAAATCTTCGAAATACAAATGAAATATATAAAATAAGTTTAGACTTTAATAATTAAAATCTAACTTTATAAATATTTATGCTTTTGTCTTGCTTGTCCCTTTGAAGCTATGCATTTCTCAATATATTTCGAAGTTCAGTTCACTTTTTGTCATTTTCTTTGCTGTTACTGCTGAATATGCCGGGAGTTTATTTATTGTTACTAAAATCTTATGTTTCCTAAGTATTGATAAATTTTCAGTGCATTTATTTCACAATATTGTGTTTTGTTTGAGATGTACGGAGTCTAACAGGATAAGGTTCAACACTACAGCAAACTGTAAAATATTAATCTTAATTCTATTTATGCACTATTGCATATAATTTGCTGCTGTGGCTCTATATACACTTTCAAATTCTCAATTATATTGTTATTTGCTAATTTATGTCAAATTAATCTAAATTGATTTCTCTTAAAATATTAAGTGCATAAATAGAATTAAGATTAATATTTTACAGTTTGCTGTAGTGTTGAACCTTATCCTGTTAGACTCCGTACATCTCAAACAAAACACAATATTGTGAAATAAATGCACTGAAAATTTATCAATACTTAGGAAACATAAGATTTTAGTAACAATAAATAAACTCCCGGCATATTCAGCAGTAACAGCAAAGAAAATGACAAAAAGTGAACTGAACTTCGAAATATATTGAGAAATGCATAGCTTCAAAGGGACAAGCAAGACAAAAGCATAAATATTTATAAAGTTAGATTTTAATTATTAAAGTCTAAACTTATTTTATATATTTCATTTGTATTTCGAAGATTTAAATTTATCAAAGTTCTGATAATTTCATCTTAATTATTGTGATTTTCTAAAATATTAAATTAAATAATAAATCGTTTTCAACAATAATCACATTTTAGTATTATAAACTTTAAAACTTTAAAATAACAATTTTGTTCAATTTAAACAACTAAATAATTTATTATATTTAAATTGATAAATTTATTGTTAATTGGACTTTATAATGTTTTATACTAAAATTTTACAGCATACCATATTAACTTAAACAATATTAAGTGCAAAATTACTTAAGTTCATCACATAATTTTTGAATATTTTCATGTTTAATAACGAAAATTAAATGATATAATTAAGTTTCCTAAAGAGCTTTAATATTATAATATTTTTTTTATTGAAATAATAATAAAAATGAATTAAATTTGGGATTTTAAAATTATTTGGAGTGGACTTTCAAATAATCATTCAACTAATCAGCTAACTGATTTATTAATTTAATATTTCTTACTGTTAAAACTTAAGAACATATTGATGTTGAGTGCATCTCTTAATCATTATGTGATCATTATTTATGAAGTCGGATTGATAAAAGTCTTTAATATCTTTAAAATAAAGTGCTTTACCATCCTCAGAAAGTACGTAATTTTGTTGAAGATTCTCTAATGTCGATGGAATGTAACTGTTGTCTTCATTTAATCTAAAAAATTAGTAATGTATTTTCAGGCAATTTAGTAAAATAGAAATTTAAGGGCCAACAAAATGTTTTTCATTAAATATTTTATTCCAACATCATTATGAATAGCATTTTATTGCTTTAATAAACAAATATATAATTGATTAACCTAGTTTGAGTAATTAAACTCTTGTTTTTTTACAAAATTTAAAATAGAAAACTTAAATTTACATTTTTCGTTTCTTCGGTAACAATTTTGATGAAAAAAATTTATTTCAAATTATTTATATTTATTTTAACTTGTCTTAATTAAATTGAAAGAAGAAAAGTATTATTATTATCAAGAATAAATGATTATATTAAGATGAATAAAAAGTTCAATCAAATTTAGTCTTGCAATTGGAATATAAAAATATGGAATGAAGTATCAGAAAAAGAAATGAATTGTAGGAGATCAAAAGACCTTCAAATATTCACAGTTTCAATGAACATGGGTATCCTCAGATACAATAAACAGCACCAAAATTTGATGAATAACCTGGTCTTTCAGTATATAAATAATCATTATTTCATGGCACCAGGTGTTTTTATGAAAAAATGTCTCTTAAAGCAGCAACATCACTACTTCTTACAACTGTGACTGCATTCTCTAGTCACATGCACTGCATATCCGATTCCAAGATAAATGCTTGAGTTATGCTATCTCTCTTTCATATTCCTTAACTATCAGATCTTTATTCAAAAGTGTTGGAAAATATATAATAAAGGGCTTTTCCCATCGAAAACTTTGTGATAGTACTGAATAAATGATTTAGTTACAAGTTTAATTATGAGACTTAAAATGAATTCATCTGAGTTTACTCTGATAGTCCAAGCATCCTAAAATTGAATATGGCATATTCATGCTTAATTGTCACTAAATAATTTCCTTTTTTTATTTAATGATATCGAAAATAAGTAATTTCTCTGTCATTCTTGTAAAGAAAGTAAAATTATAATTTAAAGCTGTATGGAAATTAATACAGAGGCTTAAGACAACCTGATATTAATAAATATTTTTTCCAATCTTTTTATTATCGACACCGTTATTCAATAATCTTTTGTATTTAAGAGGAAGCTAGTTTGGATAAATGGCTGTTGTTAACATGCCACTATAATAAATGCAAGAGAAACACGCCGAAATCCATTGTATGTTCTAGAAGTCAAAAATTAAAATAAGCACATTTCTAGACTAAATCTTGCAAATATTTTTGTAATTTAATCAAATAATTTTTTAAAATTCACCATAATTATTGGCATTAACCAAATTAATCCTGAAGTAAACAAAATTAAACATATGTTTAAGAGAACAAGAAATATGCATTAACTATCCCTATTAAATTTATAGCAATAATTGTATTAGATTTGAAATTAAAAAAAGGAAATTATTTAGTGACAATTAAGCATGAATATGCCATATTCAATTTTAGGATGCTTGGACTATCAGAGTAAACTCAGATGAATTCATTTTAAGTCTCATAATTAAACTTGTAACTAAATCATTTATTCAGTACTATCACAAAGTTTTCGATGGGAAAAGCCCTTTATTATATATTTTCCAACACTTTTGAATAAAGATCTGATAGTTAAGGAATATGAAAGAGAGATAGCATAACTCAAGCATTTATCTTGGAATCGGATATGCAGTGCATGTGACTAGAGAATGCAGTCACAGTTGTAAGAAGTAGTGATGTTGCTGCTTTAAGAGACATTTTTTCATAAAAACACCTGGTGCCATGAAATAATGATTATTTATATACTGAAAGACCAGGTTATTCATCAAATTTTGGTGCTGTTTATTGTATCTGAGGATACCCATGTTCATTGAAACTGTGAATATTTGAAGGTCTTTTGATCTCCTACAATTCATTTCTTTTTCTGATACTTCATTCCATATTTTTATATTCCAATTGCAAGACTAAATTTGATTGAACTTTTTATTCATCTTAATATAATCATTTATTCTTGATAATAATAATACTTTTCTTCTTTCAATTTAATTAAGACAAGTTAAAATAAATATAAATAATTTGAAATAAATTTTTGGTATTTGTATTAAGGATTTCAGTAGAGATGTCTGTCTAATAATGAGTTATGTATTTATTTTTAGAAATATCTTGGTGCCAAAGGACTTAGGGCATCCAATAAAATACATTAACATTTGCACATACATTTTATATAATATAAATCATCTCAGTTGGCGCAAAATAGTTATCATCCCTTTTTTCATCATCTTGATTGAATATATTAAATATAAATAAAGTTAATTAATTAGGTAATACGCACCTATTATAAAATAATATTAATTAAGTGAAAAGGTTAAAATATGATTATTAAATTAATATTGACTTCTTTTACTTCATTTAAGCTTGAGACTTCTAAATTTTTATTTAAAATTATTGCTCCATCTAGACTCCTCTTAAGTGTTATTGTTGCCTATTCTTTCTTGTTAAATGTTTCATAAATTAATAAGATTTAATATAATCTTTATATATTTAATTTGCATTGTTGAAAGGCTTCATATAATCCAAACTTTGATCTTAATCTACAGTTATTGCAGCAGTTTGATCTGGTCTCACATTAGTCATAGAATTAGTAAGTTACCAAACTGATGTTTGATCTTAATTCTGATGCTCTTATATGTTTACGTTTAGTTGATGTAAGTCTGAAGAAGACTAGTCGTTTTAATGTAGAGGGACTTCACTTTGCTTGACTTCTTATGCAGTGAAATTGTTTTCAATTAAGCTGTGTGGATTTAATTAGGGTTATGCTGTTTAAAAATCTTATGACTGATTTTAAGGAGAAAGTGCTATTCAAATATAAAAGATATAATTTTGGATTCATGTTTAGTAACTCAATTTATATACTAATATTTAAAACTTATCCTATTAATTAACCTTAAACAATTCTCAAAATGCATCTTAGAAAAAAAATTTAACAAAAAATATTAAAAAGCAATTATTTAACAAAGTCTAAGAATTTTAAATCAATTCTAGGCTGTACATAATGTAATTTAATTAAGATTAGCAAATAAAATTATAATTATTAAATTATTTAACTAGTTAGTAAATCAATTAGGTAAGTAAAATAAAATAGAATAATAATTAAATTGAGAAAAGTTGAAAATAGCGCAACCATGTAATTCTTTACTCTCACTTCTGCTCCTCTTTCCCGTCTCTCTTGTCTCCTTGATTTTAATCTTATCTTCCGGGTCCTTCTCCAATTATAAAAGTATTTTATTAAATTATGTTTATATAGATATTTTTATTTATTATTTTTCTCCATGTGCTTGCTTGGTTTAGCCTTAACATTGATAACCTATTTAAAAGCTAAAATATAGATAATATTCTGTAAAAAATAAATCAACACTAGTAAATTACAAAACTTAAAGATAAATAATGCTCCTTGAGATTTTTAAAATTTTTAATGCTTTGATTATTAATAAATATTTAGTTAATCTATACATAAGCGCAAATATGATTAAGTTGGAGATGATAAAAATATGAAATATATCTTTAGAATTTAAAAAAAGCATACTATTATTTACTTTCAATTTTATTTTTAATTAAACAAAAGATTTTAAATAATACTTTGGTTACACTTTATTTTCCAATACAAGAGCCCATATTTAGTATTAATTTATGAGATTATTAAATATCTAGCAATAATGATTAAATACGTGAATTAATTTTCAAATTTCTTTTAACAGTTACAATTTTCATTCAAATACTGTAAATAAAAAAGATATAAATCTCTAATTTATTGAAAGAAAATTTATAAATATTTAATAACAATATTAATGATTAATGGGGCGAGGGTCTAAGTCGGTACCACTCAATTTTTGAAATCCTAAAGTCAAATCCATAAGAAAAAAATTTTTTGTCAAAATCCTAAGTCGGTACCACATAAAAGTTTTTTTTTCACATTCAATAAGGTTGATATTTATTTTTATTTTTTAATTAAATAAATTTTTATATTATTAACATATTTATATTATTATATAAAGAATTTTAATTAAACAAAATTAAGACAGTGAGTCATTGTAAATACCACTCATCAAATTTTTCATGTTTTACAATTTATTAAGAATATCAAAAATGTTATTAAAGCACTTTAAGATATTGGGATTCTTGAAAGAGATGTGATATGAAACTAAGATCAAGAAATAATACAGCTGATGAACTATATACCAATGCCAATTATTTTGCAGGAGAAAAAAATTAATTCAGTAAATTTTTTATATGACAAGCATTAACAGTCAATATCAACTTGGCATGTATTGGTTTCACATTACTTTGTAATTTGATATAGTTCAGCTTTTACTAAGTATAATTTAAGCATGTTTAATTAAAAAATTTATTCAAAAATTAATTAGAAAGATTTTTCTATGATGTATTACAATAAGTAGCAAAACAAATGGAAATGGAAATATTTCACATTTAAAAATAAATAATAAATACTTAATGGATATATTGAAGAGGACAAAAGTTTATTTACCCATGAAAAATTCCTTTATGTTGAAGGCTAAATTTAACAATAAATATATAGTAGCATAGTTGACAGATAAATCATTTTTTAAAATATTTATAGAACAGTAAGCGATGAAATTTTGCATGACTATTTAAATGGAGGCTCTAAGACATGTCAAAATGAAAAAAGAAAAACTAGATGAATACTTAGCTGAGATTTTAAATATATTATTAATTACTTAAAATTTTATTGAGTGTGAAAAAAAATTTTTTGTGGTACCGACTTAGGATTTCGGGGTAAAAAAAATTCTTCATATGGTACCGACATAGACCCCCCCCCTTAAATTACAATAAAACTTTATAAAGGGACATTTCAAATTAATACATTATTTAAATTAAAAGTTCAAAAGATTTAAATTTATTTAAACATTAAATAAGATTATTTCTATTTAGCTATTTGTAATTAAATGATGAAAAACAAAAAATATATTGAAAATTCTTAACTATAATAATTTGCAAAATATTTGTATTTTTATAAAGTCATAATTTATATAAGATGAAAATTTAAGCTAAAATGAAACAAAAATTTTAAAACTAAAATGAGTTATTATCGAAAATAAATTTTTAAAATAAAAAAAATACTTGAATTTAAATTATAAAAAAGAATAAAATTAATATTATTAAGATTATAAGATAAAGGGGTTTTAAAAAAGTGAGAAGAAATCTAAATCTCTCTAAAACTTAAAGGGCACTAATGTAAATCATGACTTATGTAAGTAATTGCCCGTATATTATGTATTTAAATGCTATTTATGCACAAATTAATCATTTATACTGAAAATATTCTATTTTACCTGATTTATTTAAAGGTTAGTGCTATGAATGAGCGGAACTCTGACAAATAACAGTAAATCAAAGAAAAAATAAATTTCAGAATAAACCTTCAAATAGACTATTAAAATTATCATCAATCACCTTGGCTAAAATAAAGTAATTTGAAAAAATCATAAGTAATAAAAATATAAACTCATAGTGTTTATTCAGTCAGGTAAATATCATAATGTTAAAATAAGAAGTCTCTCTATTTCCCTTCATTTTTAATATATTACATATTATTAAAAAGATTAATACATACATTTGTGCAGTTTTTATTTCTAAGAAAGTTTAAAATTTCTTGATCTTTGGTATTTTATTAAAATAGGAAAATGATTTATAATTAAAACAAATATTTTTAACATTTTCAAAATTTTCATTATATAAAAATATAACTCTATAAGTAATTTAATGTATATGTGACAATTAATAGGAAATATAGAAGATATTAAGAATATGATTTTTCTAAGATTAATAAGAATACTTTCAATGGAGATGATGGTGATTACAAAAACATTTGTAAACTTTTTATATTTAGATAAGAGCATATATTGAAATAAGAAATAAGAAAGGTAATTAATTTAAAATGCAAATAATTAAGAAATATGCTGATCTCATAATGAAATTCATGTCTTAATGTCTTCTTTATTCTCCTCATTTCATGATTTTCTACTTTTTGTAGTTGCTGAAAATACCAAAAATATTAATGTTATGATCCTGATCTTAGAATCGTCAAAACCCCTTGTTCTTCTGGTGCTTCAGCTGTAACCTCAGCCACTTCTCACTTTAACAGTATTGTATCAGGATTCTTGCTGGAGGAGGAAACTCCATTATGTTTAGTCAGAATTTAATGATTTTGAGACAATAAGCAATTTAAATCAATCTTATTAAAAATTGTTTATGTTATAATACTTTAACATAAATATTAATCTGATAGTTTTAATTTATAGAAAAAAATAATTAAAGATGTGTTTATTAATTTTAGGCTTAAATTTAATAATTAAAGCCAAGAATGATTTAATTTATTTATTGTCTCAATATCATTAAATTCTAACTAAACATAATGGAGTCTCCTCCTCCAGCAAGAATCCTGATACAATACTGTTAAAGTGAGAAGTGGCTGAGGTTACAGCTGTAGAACCAGAAGAACAGGGGGTTTTGACTACTAAAAGATCAGGATCATAACATAAATATTTTTGGTATTTTCAGCAAATACAAAAAAGTTGAAAATCATGAAATGAGGAGAATAAAGAAGACATTAAGACATGAATTTCATTATGAGATCAGCATATTTCTTTATTAATTTTTATTTTAATTTAATTACCTCTCTTATTTCTTATTTTCTTTAATTTTGTTTATGAATTAAAAATTTTTATTATTTTAATAATAGTTATTTGACACTGTTCTTTCCCATTCGCTAGCCCATTTTTAGAATTAATTTTATTTAATATTTGTTTTATCTAGTAAATACTATTTTACTGATTTTAACATTCAATTAATTTTTTGAATTTCCTTTTTCAAAACATATCTCACTTCACAAATTTAGAAATTGATAAAATTAAAAATAATTTAATTTATTAAAAGATAAATATATCAATATTTAATTGCAATATTAATAAATATTTGATTATCATTTTGTTTTAAAATTTTGTATACGGTTGCTACAAATTATTTTAATATTTTTGATATATTTCACTCATATTTGATTTGTTAAAATATATATTTTTTAAATAATATTTAATATACCTTATCCAAATTATAATTCTAAATTAGTTAAATCTTCAGAATTTATTGTACTTTGAAAATTAAAATATAAGTCAAAATAAATTCTAATAATCTTAATTAGTTTTAAATGAACTTAGGTTAATATATTGTTTAATTGCCAAACAAGTCTCAATAAATTCTAAATAGAATTTAAAAATTATTTTTTATAAACTTCAAGAATCTTAATATTACCCATTATAATAAACAACTCTATAAGAGCTTCGACAATACAAAATCAAGTGAACTATTATTTTCTTGCAGGATGTTATCAAGAGGTAGAAAAGAAATGATAAACAGCTAGCAGGTAGTGATACCTAGAAATTTGGGAAATCTTTTGCAATAGTAGCATTGCTATAGCTGCAGAATTCAGTACTAATTTGATTTTGTCTTAATTAATGGTTGTACGATTTCTAAGTTTAAGCAGTAAATCTAAGAAATTGGATTTGTTCTATTGTTTAACTGCGAATTATAAAACATTTTTTTATTCTTTGACTGCTTTTTTAAGAATACATAATGCCATCATAATCTTGAAAACTAAGTGTATTTGGCCCAATAAAGTTTGATGATTAATTATATATATACGACTCACTATTGCAAGAAATTTGAAATAATAATAATAGAATCACTTGGTTTTTGTATTGTTATTTATTCAAGTAAATGATATACCCCAGTCTGAGATATGTAATAATTTATTGCACTCTCCATAGTTTCTTATTCTAATCAAAATTTAATATCTTGATTCTCAAAAATTATAGAGGTAAACAAAAAGATTCTGCATTATCAATTCAGATATTTAATAAATTATATTTATTTTTTATAATTTATTATTTATTATTGTTTTTAGGACAATATCTAGATATTGATAATTAATATTAAAACATAAAATATTCAGTACTTAATAAAAATATTTTGATTATTTAATTTTAAATATTAAATGCCGTAATTAAGATTATCTTATAATACTATTATCTTTCATCACTATATTGATAAACTATAAAAAAAATTTTAAACTACAATTATCGAAATGAATTAATTAATACAAAAATTTTAGAAATTAATTAAGATAATTGATCATATTTTTAAATTTTAGATTTAAATCTATTTTCAGTTTTAAAAACAAAAAGTACAAATTTAATTTCTTAAGTTCTATATTTTCCATTTTTAAAATTCAATAGGTTAATATAATCGATACTATTTTATTATAAAATATCTCTAAAACTTAATTTCTATTATATATTGCTTAATGACTTTGAAGTAGTTCGAACCGTATTTATTTTATTTTTTTAATAGAGCTAAATATATTAATGCATTTCTTGCTTGTTATATATAATGGTCACAAAAAATAATAAATCAACAATAAACTTGCCATTTCCTTGACAAAAAATTTTAATTAATGAAAATTAATAATAGTTTGTATCTAAAAATAATATCTCCAATGATTTTATTTATTAAATTTGTATCTTTCTCTTTTTGATTTGTATTTTATCAATAATTAATTTTTATTTATTCTCATAAGCCAAACTTAAAAATGTAGTTTGTATTAATAATTTATATCCTACTTAATAAAAAATTTAAATTAAAAAGAGAAGTAAAGTATCCTGCCCCAATCAACCAAAATATATTTTAATGTAAAAAACATAGAAGATATAAATAACTAAAAATTCCCTGTCCTGCTTAAATATTAAACAATTTATTACACATATAATTTCCAAGTTTATAACTAAACATCAGAAATTACATAAGACCAAAGAATTAATTTAATATTAAATTAAATTGAATGAAGATATTTATAATATTTATTATGATAAGAAGGTTATTCGATATTTAAATTCTTTCATAAAGAATGATAGAGAAATTTTTGGAAATTGATAAAATACACAATTTAATGTATGGAGCAGTCAACTTTCCCCCCAAATTTTATATTACAATATCATTTCTTTGGTAGATTTTAAATTACTATATTTTTTAATAAAAAACCTCAAAAGTAATAAATATTTATATAAAACTTTAATTAATGATTATTTCCATTTATGCATTTGTAATTCTATGATAAAAAACAACAAATATTTATATAAATTCTTAACTATTAAATTATCAAATATTTGGATTCATTTATAGTCATAATTTTGAAAAATAGAAATGTTAGCTGAATATTTATGAAATATATTTAAATTAAGTTGATTATTATAGTAAAAATTTTACTATTAAAAACCAAATACTAGTAACATTTTAAAAATTATAATTAAATAAAAATATAAGGGTAATGGCCCCCTCCCTGGCGGAGGGAGATAAAATTTTTCTTCAAAATTTCATAATGTCCTATAATTGAAGAAAAAAAATTTAAATAACTTATTATAGCTCAATAAATAGGTAATTTTGTCATTAATGATATTTTTAGTAAGTATACAAAACCAATTTTATAGTTTAACTCTAGATTAACTAGTAGAATAACAACCAATTTGGGAAAATAAACCAAAGATAATTAAAAAAATTTCCTAAATATCACTAAAATTAAACATTTAAATAATTGTTTATTTTCCCAAATTGGTTGTTATTCTACTAGTTAATCTAGAGTTAAACTATAAAATTGGTTTTGTATACTTACTAAAAATATCATTAATGACAAAATTACCTATTTATTGAGCTATAATAAGTTATTTAAATTTTTTTTCTTCAATTATAGGACATTATGAAATTTTGAAGAAAAATTTTATCTCCCACCGCCAGGGAGGGGGCCATCACCCAAATATAACTAGATAAGGAATTGAATATATTTATGATTAATAATTAGAAAAATGGAAGATATTAAGAATACAATGAAGATTTAAAAAAATACTTTGAATGGAGACTATGGTGATTACAAAAAACATTTATAAACTTTTAATTTTTAGTGATACCTCCTGGTAATAGCAGCTGAAGACATGGAAGGAGACTTCATAGACAGACTTCAAGAGGATTCTAAACAAAATTTTGGAATGCTGAAGGAGGTATTTATTAGGGTGCATTGAAATAAGACAAAGCTGTTTGAGTTATACCATTTCTATTTCATTTATGAAAAATAAGTGGAATGCTATAATTTAAAATGAAAACTAATAAAACTTAAAAGGATTAGTATAGGTAACTGCAGAGATGAAATCCAGAAACAGCTTTGTCATTTCTCCATTCTCCTTCATATTTTGCACCATCTGGCCATACCTACTTTGTTGTTCCCGTAGATTCCCAGTGTCTTTCGAGCTCTCGGTCTACTGACGTCGCCACTCCTGTTGGTAAGTATTGCTGAATTAAAAAAATTTAGATATGTTTTTTGTAACTTACAAATTTTAGTGAATAACCAGCTGCTCCAGGAACTCCATCTTTAGGTTTTCATTATTTCTTAATTAATTTCATTTGAATTTATCGATTCTCTATTAAAAATTGTAATTATACAAGTATTCTTAGTAAACATATTTATATTTTTATTATCTTATATTTTACTTAGTGTTTATCATATTATATCTTATGAAACCTAACAATAAAATTTACATTCACATTCAGATCATTATTAAATGAAAAAATGAAATTCTTAAAATCATTTTAATTGTAAATAATAATTAATAATCATTATTTTTGTTTATAATCCATGATCTTTTTATGGGCACTACTAATTGATTCTTTAAGAGTATTCTTCTTTTATCTATAGAGACGACTTATTTCATTAATTTCTAAAACACTCTTTTAGTGAGTAAGTTTTAAAGAATCATCCTCTATATAGATTGATTTTAGATACCTCATTAGAAGCACGAACATACTATGAGATTTTGAGAATTCTAAAAAAAGATCATATTTAAATTTAAGCAGTAAAAAATATTGAATAGTATGTTAATTTAATGCTCATATCTTTCTTAGATACGATCACTTCCATCATCTTCTTCTTAATCATTTATCACTTCTTAATATGGGACAGCATTTTTGTAATTAAAAATTATATAATAAGTCTAAATATAAAAATTAAATAACAAACTCAGCAAGCAAACTTTTAAAACATATTTGTACTCTTAATAAAATAAATTTTTTATAGTACTCAATTTATTTTATTTAAAATTTTTTTATTAATAATCAAATCAGACATCCCATTTCTTATTGTAAGTAAATGATACTATTAATAACTGCTTCCTCTTCAAATTGCCCTAAGAAAACAGATGAGTAAATGTTACTTAAGATTTCCTTATCAAAATGTCTCACTGAAAAATATGGAGGTAAGTAATTGCTTATTGTGTCTGCCATATAAATTATAAATTATTAAAGCATTTAAGTTAATATTAATGCATCACATAATTTACAAATCCATGTTATGATTTTCCAAAAGCATTAAGAAACGGGTATATGTGTGTATGTTAATTTTTGAATACTTTGTGAGGTAATTCATTCCTTGAATTAGAACCCTAAATATAAATTAATATTTTTAGATAAAAGATTGTAAAATTAGGCGAAATGAAAAATGAAATACAAACCAATTTCTTTAATTAATTAATTTACTCAAATACTCAATGTTCACTTTTTGAACTCTCTGGTAATCTCTTTGATGAGGAGTGTCACAAAGTCCACGAACTCCTGGGATAGCTTTCCCTTCCTGATCTTAGCGGCCAAGGGGGCGGGGGGCTAAGTAGGTGGCAGACAAAAAATTTTTTTTTCAAAATCCTAAGTCGGTGGCAAAAATAAAATATGATTTTTTTACCAATAAATGATAAATTGATGCTTAATATAATAAAAAATTTCAATCAAAGAATTTGTTATTAATTACTAACTAGTTAAATATCTCAGATAAAGATTCATTTGCCTTTTATTAATTGATTTTTATATGTCTTCTCCATAAAGCTTCCATTAAAAAATCATTCAAATTTTCATCACTTACCGTACCATAAATATTTTTAATATATCTTTTGAGTTAAAACCATATGCTTTCAATTTAATTTGTTCCTCTAAAATTTCTAGGTCTTACATTTGCATTGCTATTCTCACTATCATCTTCCATTTCAACATCTTAAAATTTATTTTCTTCATTTTCATCATCTTCATCTCCATCGTCATCTTCATCATCATCGTCATCATCTTCATCATCATTATCTTCTTCTTATTATTGATTTAATAAATTTTGTTTTAGTTCTTCATGAACATATCTTTTATTGTATAATCCTGCTTATGAAAACTGCATATTTTAATATGAACTAAATCCATCATGATGTATAGTCGATCCTACTTAAGAATATTAGTGTATTAGTGCCCATAAAGTATCTCTAGTTCTGTCTTTAACAATGAAAACTTTTGCTTTCTTAAAATTTCTTTCTATCATGCCGAATACCCAAATTTGCCATTCGACTCTCATATTTCCTACTTAATTTCAAATTAAGCCTTCATCATGGAAGAATTTTCCATGAGTAAATAAACTTTTATCTACTTCAATACTACCATTAAGTATTTCATTTTCATCTTAGATGTGAAAAATCTCCTAATTTATAATTGTACAAATTTAAATTGTACTTGTTTGGGAAGAACTGTATCCCATTGCAAAATAGTGAAATACCATGCTGATATTGGTTGTTGATGCTTGCGAAACATAAATAGTTATTAAATTGATTTTTTCCTCCTGCATGGTCGTTTACATTAGTATTCAACTTCATCTGGTGCATCTTTTCTTTTGGTTAACATCATATACTATCGGCAAACTTGACATGTTACGTCATTTTCGAAAATGCCAGTTTCTTATAGATCTGCAATTACATTTTATATATCTTTGATAAAACTCATTACATCCATATTAATTAAAATGTTTTTACAATATCTTAGTGTCTTTTTTGCTTTTACAATTCTAAATCTATTATCATAAAATAATAACATAAATTTTCAAATAAATTTTTAAATAAAAAAATTTAAATATTTATTTTTTTGATTGAAAATTTTTTTTATATTAAGCATCAATTTATCATTTTTTGGCAAAAAAATCATATTATATTTTTTTTGCCACCGACTTAGGATTTCGAAAAAATTCTGCCACCGACTTAGACCCCCCACGAGGGCGATGTGATCGGCGTGCCACTACTTGAGCTTCTGCACCTCGCGACTGGTGCTTTCGTTCATGAGTCTGGTGAGCACGGTGATGGGTAGGAGCGGGCAGGCAGTGTAGAGGGCCTTGAGATGATCGCCTATCTGATCCTCGGAGGCGTCGATCATAATCTGCAGCATGTCCTGCTTCTTCTGGAGCTTCTGATGTTTGGTGAGCTGGTTCCATGCCTTGGGCTTCATCCTCTTGTAGTCGTCCTTAAGGTCCTGCTTGAAGTGCTGGAGGTTTACTCGTGACTGTGTCGCAATATGCCAGTGCCAGGCCATGGTCACTGCCTGTTGATATTTGGGGGTGCCCTGGTAGCCTTCATCAGTTTCTCGTATCTGGGCAGCTCCTCATGTGTTCCAAGCTCCTGAATGTACTTGAAGATTAGGTCGAGCTTCTCCTTGGTCTGAAGTAACTGCTCGATCTACTCGAACTCCTCCATGCTCACGTATTGGCTCTGTGTCTCTGACGCCTTCAATCGCTTTACCTTGCGGGCCCTCTCCCCTTTGATGTAGCGGACAGCCTTTGCCTCGATCTCCCTGCGACTGTCGTTTCTCTTGCCAAGTTGTTGTTCGTCATGCGAAGCTCTGGGTTGAGGATCATTGGGCTCGAATGATGACTTGCAGAACATTTTACTTCCCTCCCTTTACAAATGCTTACGATCTAGCTTATTTCACATATTCCTCTTGCTCTTAAGTTCTCTCTTCTTGCGGTCTATGCAATAGACGATGTCTCCACCAAGAATAATCTGCCACTCTCTGAGGAATGATCTCATTTTGCTCTTATGAGGGTTATCTTTAATAAGTGTGCTTAAGCCGAGATAAGTGACACCTTGAAGCCATTCCTAAGCTTTCTTTCCTTTCTGTATTCTCTGCCATCATCTGGAAGAAGTAGCGAGTATGAACCTCTTCAGCGTTGAGATAGCCATATAGTCCATCTCGCTTGCCTGCCTGTAGTCTTCTTAGCATTGAGCCTGTTATAGTCTCAGCCATTTGAGGACTGAACCAGCATTCTCGAGAATAATCATAGATGAGGTGCTTGAGGTTGAGGTTCTTAAGAGAGTACCCATGCTCTAACAGCATCTCGGGCCTTCTATTCTTAGCCATGTGAGTTCTTGAGAGGTAAAGTTGGGTGAACTTGGAGGCTTCATCAAAGAGGGGACCTCCCACCATAATATTGATTGCGTGGATAAGACATGCGTTGCGTGACTGATCTTGCCTGCCAGGGTGCCATAGCTCTTCCTTGAATACATCATGTTTGTTTAGCTCTTTCACATCATCTGGGTACAGTTTCAAGTTTTAGAAATTATCAAGTACTTCCTTCAGTTTGCCTTCCATGAACTCCTCTCTGGTCTCAGCAATCATAGTCGAATAGTCAATGTTATCATCCTCATGATAGCCACATTTCTTTGCTCCCTTCTTCCATTTCTCAAAGTTTACATGCTGGATCTTATAATCATCGAGCTGTTCGAGTAGGTCATGGCTCTATTCGTCGAAAATATCTTCTCTGATTTGAATTGTTTCTCTCTCCTGATCTTTGTTGGCGAGAAGTGTCATGATGGTGGTGAGCGCTTCCACAACTTGAGGAGACAATGTTGGACCTGTAAGGAGTTTTGGAGGCGTGGGATAGCACCCAGTAACGATTGCAGTGGATTGTACGGGATCAACGGTCCTGACCAACATAGTAGGATGATCTCTGACGGTGGTACGACCTTTGTATAGCTGGTTCCACTAAACTGAAGTCATGAGCCCTGGTCTGTGTGTATCCACAAAGTCTTCCACCATTTTAAGTGCGCCATCTCCATCACAGAAACTCGCAGGAATCCAGTCCAAGTCCTCATCTCTGTTGCCATGCCAGCTCACCAGTACTTTGAGCACTCCATCCTCCTTCTTAGCGTCGTGAATAGCTGCCAGTTGGTATCCATCTTGCTTCTTCTTCTTCCTCTTCAATGAGAGCACGTGCTTTATTGCCTTCTTCTGTTTCTTGGGTTGGGGATTTGGTTCCATGTTTTTTGCCTTAAAATTTTTATTAATATGATAATTTAATTAATTAATTTGTTAATTAACGGGAATAATATCGGGGGGGGTTTAAATTTAAATTGGGGGGGTACTTACTTTGGATATTTGCAAAAAGGTTATTTTTTAAAAAAAAGTATTGTTTGTCGATATGGGGGGTAAAATGGCGGGCAGCCATTGGTACCACTCGAACCGCCTCGGTCTATCTCACGACAGTGAAAGTTCCGACTCAGACATCTATCACGGGGGCCGAGATAATTGAGTATCAGAATTTAAAAGGCCTTTGAGTCCCCCCAAATGACTTGAAGATTTCAAAAAGTCAATCATCAAATCAGACATTCTCGAGGCCTAGGTGGTTGAGGGCGGCTATTAACGCCCGTAAGTACCTCTTAGGAAGCCAGCGCATGTCCATGCGCGATAGTTGCACAGCCAGGTCTATGATATACTTGCTCAGTTGTTTCCAATATGGGCTCAATACAATAATTTTACTTGGTCGAGACTGCCAACTAGCCCTAATTGAGGTCCCGCTCTTGATCTTGCGAAATACCTGCTCCACGGGCGCCATAGCAAACTGATAGGGACCAAGAAAGAGGAAGGGAATGGTAAATTGCTTCAACATGGCAGTAGTGTATAAAGCCCTGTAGTATGGAGCATTATCTATTAAGACTATGTGATAATTACGCCAGTTAGGGTCTACATCATTTAAATACTGTACCATGCTTGCAATAAAATGCACGAAAGTGACCGCATTAGTATATCCATGGCATACAGTGAAGAGTAGGCTACCAGTACTTAATGCTGCTGCTGTTACCGTCACTCTATTCATTCGCTTCCCTATTGATTAGTAAGTATGACCCATGGGCGGTGCCCATGAATAGCTTCGCGAATCAGTGCTTTAGATGATGGCCTCATCAACATTGATTATGATCTTGCCAGAACACAAGCGTTCATTGAAAACACTTGCTGAAAGCTATCGCTGAATCTTTGCCCTCATCTTGTTATGGTTTGCAGTCAGAGGATAGACCTTGTGGTAAGTCAGATGCAACTCTCTTTTCAGAAATTGCGAGAGACAATGGCGTGAGATACTATAGCCCCTAATTTACAGCAATTGCTGTTGGAGATACCTGATTGTTATTACGGTTTTCGAATCTTCGATGATTCGCTTGATGAGGCATTCTTTTTCTTAAGGGATTGAGATAACTGGCCTTCCTCTTCTGATCAATGATGTGGCTTCTCATTATCATTCGACACCCCTAGCATTTGCACAATGTTGGCCTTGCTTAGCTACAATTCTCTACTTATCGCATATGTAGGTACTCTGTCTTCGTACATATGTTTCGCAACATTCTTCTTGCACTCATATTACGCAGACAGTTGGGCCTCGACATAATCCTGCTTCATTCACTTGCTGCTTTTCTAGTGACTGGATTCACTTAGGAATGGGAGGTCACTCATCATTTCATACTTGGTAAAGGAGTCGACCTTTTACTGTGATAACTCCTTTTGCTAATAGGTACTTTGTTCCCTTGTGAAATTATTTCCTGGCTCTTTAATAGTCATATCAGGGAAGGCCCATAATCTTGCATATTCTGCTAAATCTGAAAGCTATCATTGTGAAAGAGCAATCTCAATAGCATGGTTCTAACGTAATAGCTCTGAAGCCTTCTCCTTGGGATCGTAGGTTAAGATCTACTCATCAATCATGATAGTCTGGCATTCGGTTGCAAGCAAGGCATTGCGCTCCCTCATTCACAATCCGTGAAAACAGAGGTGAGAACACTATTAGAATCAGAAAGTCTCTCCTTAATCAAACACGTTGTAATGAATTCGGCTTGATTTTAAGGCTTCTTATTTGTACCTTTAAGAGGTACATCTTGTAAATCTGGGCGATCGCATTTAGCTTGTTTGGGCTTCCTCCCACGTTTCTTCTTGACTTACCCAGTATCCAGAGTGCCCTCTTCAAGCAAGAATACATTACTAATGCCATCGGCGCTTTCTGCAAGTGATACATTCTCATTCTCACTAATGACAGAATCGGTTGCTTTACGGAATCTCATTGTTACTATAAGAAGTATAGTATTACAAATAATTTTACAATTAAGGAGGCACAAGATTCCTGCGTCAATCTGACAAACATTCACGAATCTCTTAGTTAGTAGATAATCTTATTAGCGAAAGCGATTTCGTAATTGCAACTGAAGTACCTGGAAGTGCAGACCAAGCTCAGCAGCAAGCAGGATCTGTATCTCTTTCTCACGCAGGACTGCGTGGCGCACCTGCCAAGCCTCAAGCAGACCAACTCTTATTTCCTAAGTTCAATATTAAAGAGTGAACGAAATGTAAGTCATGCAGATGATTTGAGTAATTAATCTTTTTTGTATAGTACATCAGACGGGACCAGGTCAATGTGTCGGCCATTCCCTTTCTGGAGGACCTCACTGTTGCCAACTTGCTGGAAATGGCCTAGTAGAACGAGGAGGTCATGCAGTTCCTCCCAGACCAGCGTGACTGGAGGAAGATAGACCGGTAGTGGCTGGGAGATATTCTCAATACTGTCATCCCTGATCAACTCAAGAAACGAATCGATGTGGCTCTACAAAAGAGAACTGCCAGGCAGATTGAATAGAGGCAGCTCAATGTGAACATGAGGCCCGAGTTTGCTGATGCACTCAATAGGTGCATGAATATTGCTGGTAAGTATGAAGAGATTATCTTACTTTTTATAGCTGGTAATGGTAGAGCTGTCTCAACGTTGAAGCAATCATCCAAGAGACGCCGCACACATGAGGAGCTAGAGAAAACAAGGAAGAGGAGCGTCTGCTACGCGCAAATAAGCATGAGTACATGCTATAAGTGAAAAGATTGAAATCTAGTAGTACACAGGTGCCCTAGCAGAGGCAGTTACCAAGAATGGCTAACTGCATGAGCGAGAACCGAGCACAAATGGGAAATTAGGAAGGCCACCCATTACAATCGTAGAGCCTCAATAAGGCCAACTTCAACATTTGATGGTATTATCACAACCAAAGTGCAATAGCTCTGAGTGATAGACACCAGTAGCATGTTTGAGATTTATTGATAGGGATACTGTTAATTTAATTTTGATTTGGGGTCGTTTAATTTCTAATAAGTGTATTAAGTCTTCTAAATAACTTGCATTCGTGAATGAGTAAGCACAGTAAGAAGAATATGAAGTAGCGAAGTAGGGCCCCCAACAATAAGATGAAGAGAACAGTTGCAACAATAGCTACATATTAGGAGAGAGATTATGATGCAAGAGTTATTAATAAAGTTAGTTAAGCATATGCATGGAAGCTTCTCAACCATGCTATGGATAAGGTAAGTACATTCAGCAACTTAAAGTTCCGAGATATTAATGGAATTAAGGCACAGTATCATTCAACATCATGAAGATTGGTCAATCCACTCATTATCATGCTTGTAGTGAGAGTCAATTAGGGCCTTCACTGTTAATGTTGCTCATGGGGTAGTGCCAACTCTTGCTAAATGGGATTTTTATTTTCTATCTCTATTGTCAGTAATCCAATTCGAGCTCCTAGTCTTTGCACATTTCAATTTCAGTTCTACTACTGCTCCCTTCTTCATCCCTACCTTACGTAGTTGATTGAATGCTCTCGGGTAGACCATTTGACTGATGAGTTGGAGACAGGTTATCCACCTCCACTCGTTCATCATTTTTGCACTTCTCTTCTTTGTGCTAAATCGTCTTCTACACATTGCCTCTACGATGCTTGGAAAAGGTGACCTGAAGACTTTTGTCATACTCCACAAAGCGGCAGTCGACGTTTTCCAAGAGGAAAGCTCGCGTAGAAAGAATTTGCGCTACGTTGCAATGTCCAAACAGCATTATGTACTTGGGGTCCTGACTCTTCGCTTAAAGCTACAGCATCTCCTTAATTGTTTGAGGAATTTTTCAATCAACTCCGCAGCAGCTCTTATGGTGCTTGGTATCACCTTGCTACCACGCAGTACGTAACCGTAGCTGTTCTCAAGTTATTCTAGCACCTATTAGTAAGCATATTGTCTAGCGTTTACCACCCAGCCTTTGTCTTAGACTTTCATGCTACGTAGCTTCATTGACTGATCGCTATTTTGCTTTTCCTTAGAAGGGAGTATGAAGCGTTCTTGGTTATCATCTCGAGGCACAAGAGTTGGGCAAGCTTGTGCTCAAATTGCTCTACCAATGCGCAGAGGGCAATGCGCTCCACAACATTAATGCAAGAACTAATGGTCATCTGGAGGTCATTCAACTGGGCTACAAGGAAGGCCACGCTGTTTCGTTTAGCTTGAAAAGGGCATAATGCATTTTAGGGCATGGTATTCATTTTTTC
>ARYC01004534.1:0-36606 GCA_000711775.1 Oxytricha trifallax | reverse complement strand
TTTTATAATCTCGCCCATTTTCTATACAACAATGAATATGATTGGCATCATTTTTTATGCTTTTCTACAAAATATTGTTATCAACGCAATGATGGAGCCAATGACTTGTGAGCACTTTTCATATTGCAGAAGTTAGGATCGCTTTAAAATATAGAGCTTAAATGGAGTTACATTTTCTCTTAATGATTTCATTCAAGTTTTATATTTTTGCCAATTTTCTATACAACAATGAATTTGATTGGCATCATTTTTTATGCTTTTCTACAAAATATTGTTATCAACGCACTGATGGAGCCAATGACTTGGTGAGCACTTTTTAAGGTGCAGAGGTTTAGAATGCTTTAAAATAAAGAGCTCCAATGGAGTACATTTTCTCTAGATGATTTCATTCATATTTTATACTCTCGCCAATTTTCTTTACAACAATGAATATGATTGGCATCATATTTATGCTTTTCTACAAAATATTTTTATCAACGCACTGATGGAGCCAATGACTTGTGAACACTTTTCAAGTTGCAGAAATTAGGATCGCTTTAAAATAAAGAGCTCCAATGGAGTACATTTTCTCAAGATGATTTCATTCATATTTTATAATCTCGCCCATTTTCTATACAACAATGAATATGATTGGCATCATTTTTTTTTTGCTTTTCTACAAAATATTGTTATCAACGCAGTGATGGAGCAAATGACTTGTCAGCACTTTTCAAGGTGCAGAAGTTTAGAACGCTTTAAAAAAAAGAGCTCCAATGGAGCACTTTTTCTCTAAATGATTTCATTCATGTTTTTATACTCTTGCCAATTTTCTATACAACAATGAATAGTATTTGCATCATTTTTTATGCTTTTCTACAAAATATTGTTATCAACGCACTGATGGAGCCAATGACTTGTGAGCACTTTTCAAGGTGCAGAAGTTTAGAACGCTTTCAAATATAGAACTCCAATGGAGCACTTTTTCTCTAAATGATTTCATTCATGTTTTATACTCTCGCCATATTTCTATACAGCAATAAATATGATTGGCATCATTTTTTATGCTTTTCTACAAAATATTGTTATCATCGCACTCATTACTTTCAACACCTCCTAAAAATTTTAGAGGTTTTCAAACTTAAAACATCAGGTCTGGAAGATAGTAATCTATCTATATATAATTAATGATTAAATATAAATTTAGTAAAAATATTGTTTAAAACCCACTCGAGGCAGATGCTATTATCTCTGCCCTGTTTTTAATTAACTTTTTTAAAAAACTTTTTTTTAATCACATTTTTTTTATCTCTACTTACTGAAAATCAAGAATCTTAAAAATCCATTTTCATTATCATAGTTCTAGAAGGATTTATCACTAATCTTTTTTGCTTTTTTTGGGTGCCTTTTTTGGAATCCTTAATTAATTTTTTTAGGGAAAAAATTTTTTTTTTTGAAAAAAAAGAACATTATTCTGAATCCTCCAAGAATATACCTAAATCTATCAAGAATTATTCAAAGTTAATTAAGAATTTTTCAAAAAACATCACTAATAATTACCTAAAAATGATCAGAAAAAATTGTCGACAAACAAAAATGATAATAACAGTCACGCGACAAAAAGATCAGAATGTTTGTAAAATATAGAAAAATATCTTGAATCTAAACGAATAATATTACTCCCAACAAAATGGAAGAACAAGAAAACTAACCTTAAAAGAGCAAGATCAGGCTTTAAGAATTGAAAATTTTTAAAAGTTCTTAAACCTGATGACTGATGGAGCCAATGACTTGTGAGCACTTTTTAAGGTGCAGAAGTTTAGAACGCTTTCAAATATAGAACTCCAATGGAGCACTTTTTCTCTAAATGATTTCATTCATGTTTTATACTCTCGCCATATTTCTATACAGCAATAAATATGATTGGCATCATTTTTTATGCTTTTCTACAAAATATTTTTATCAACGCACTGATGGAGCCAATGACTTGTGAACACTTTTCAAGTTGCAGAAATTAGGATCGCTTTAAAATAAAGAGCTCCAATGGAGTACATTTTCTCAAGATGATTTCATTCATATTTTATAATCTCGCCCATTTTCTATACAACAATGAATATGATTGGCATCATTTTTTTTTTGCTTTTCTACAAAATATTGTTATCAACGCAATGATGGAGCCAATGACTTGTGTGCACTTTTCAAGGTGCAGAAGTTTAGAACGCTTTAAAAAAAAGAGCTCCAATGGAGCACAATTTCTCTAAATGATTTCATTCATGTTTTATACTCTCGCCCATTTTCTATACAACAATGAATATGATTGGCATCATTTTTTATGCTTTTCTACAAAATATTGTTATCAACGCACTGATGGAGCCAATGACTTGTGAGCACTTTTAAGGTGCAGAGGTTTAGAATTCTATAAAATAAAGAGCTCAAATGGAGCACATTTTCTCTAGATGATTTCATTCATGTTTTATAATCTCGCCCATTTTCTATACAACAATGAATATGATTGGCATCATTTTTTATGCTTTTCTACAAAATATTGTTATCGACGACAGCTCATTACTTTCAACACCTCCTAAAAATTTTAGAGGTTTTCAAACTTAAAACATCAGGTCTGGAAGATAGTAATCTATCTATATATAATTAATGATTAAATATAAATTTAGTAAAAATATTGTTTAAAACCCAATCGAGGCAGATGTTATTATCTCTGCCCTGTTTTTAATTAACTTTTTTAAAAAACTTTTTTTAATCACATTTTTTTAATCTCTACTTAATGAAAATCAAGAATCTCAAAAATCCATTTTCATTATCATAGTTCCATAAGGATTTATCGCTAATCTTTTTTGCTTTTTTTGGGTGCCTTTTTTGGAATCCTTAGTTGAATTTTTTAGGGAAAAATTTTTTTTTTTAAAAAAAAGAACATTATTCTGAATCCTCCAAGAATATACCTAAATCTATAAAGAATTATTCAAAGTTAATTAAGAATTTTTCAAAATACATGACTAAAAATTACCTAAAAATGATCAGAAAAAATTGTCGACGGACAATAATGATAATAATTGTCCCGCGACAAAATGATCAGAATGTTTGTAAAATATAGAAAAATATCTTTAATCTAAACTAATAATATTACTCCCAACAAAATGGAAGAACAAGAAAACTAACCTTAAAAGAGCAAGATCAGGCTTTAAGAATTGAAAATTTTTAAAAGCTCTTAAACGGCTGAAGACTGATGGAGCCAATGACTTGTGAGCACTTTTCAAGGTGCAGAAGTTTAGAACGCTTTAAAATAAAGAGCTCCAATGGAGCACTTTTTGTCTAAATGATTTCATTCATGTTTTATACTCTCGCCAATTTTCTATACAACAATGAATATGATTGGCATCATTATTTTTTATGCTTTTCTACAAAATATTGTTATGTACCCACTGATGGAGCCAATGACTTGTGAGCACTTTTCAAGGTGCAGAAGTTTAGAACGCTTTAAAATATAGAGATCCAATGGAGTACATTTTCTTTAGATGATTTCATTCATGTTTTATACTCTCGCCCATTTTCTATACAACAATGAATATGATTGGCATCATTTTTTATGCTTTTCTACAAAATATTGTTATCAACGCAGTGATGGAGCAAATGACTTGTCAGCACTTTTCAAGGTGCAGAAGTTTAGAACGCTTTAAAAAAAAGAGCTCCAATGGAGCACTTTTTCTCTAAATGATTTCATTCATGTTTTATACTCTCGCCATATTACTATACAACAATGAATATGATTGGCAATCATTTTTTATGCTTTTCTACAAAATATTGTTATCATCGCACTGATGGAACCAATGATTTGTGAGCACTTTTCAAGGTGCAGAAGTGTAGAACGCTTACAAATAAAGAGCTCCAATGGAGCACTTTTTCTCTAAATGATTTCATTCATGTTTTATTCTCTCGCCCATTTTCTATACAACAATGAATATGATTGGCATAATTTTTATGCCTTTCTACAAAATATTGTTATCAACGCACTACATTACTTTCAACACCTCCTAAAAATTTTAGAGGTTTTCAAACTTAAAACATCAGGTCTGGAAGATAGTAATCTATCTATATATAATTAATGATTAAATATAAATTTAGTAAAAATATTGTTTAAAACCCACTCGAGGCAGATGCTATTATCTCTGCCCTGTTTTTAATTAACTTTTTTAAAAAAACTTTTTTTTAATCACATTTTTTTTATCTCTACTTACTGAAAATCAAGAATCTCAAAAATCCATTTTCATTATCATAGTTCTATAAGAATTTATCACTAATCTTTTTTGCTTTTTTTGGGTGCCTTTTTTGGAATCCTTAGTTAATTTTTTTAGGGAAAAATTTTTTTTTTTTGAAAAAAAAGAACATTATTCTGAATCCTCCAAGAATATACCTAAATCTATCAAGAATTATTCAAAGTTAATTAAGAATTTTTCAAAAAACATCACTAATAATTACCTAAAAATGATCAGAAAAAATTGTCGACAAACAAAAATGATAATAACAGTCACGCGACAAAAAGATCAGAATGTTTGTAAAATATAGAAAAATATCTTGAATCTAAACGAATAATATTACTCCCAACAAAATGGAAGAACAAGAAAACTAACCTTAAAAGAGCAAGTTCAGGCATTAAGAATTGAAAATTTTTTAAAATTCTTAAACCTGATGACTGGATGAGGCCATGATTGTGAGCACTTTTCAAGGTGCAGAAGTTTAGAACGCTTTAAAATAAAGAGCTCCAATGGAGCACTTTTTCTCTAAATGATTTCATTCATGTTTTTTACTCTCGCCAATTTTCTATACAACAATGAATATGATTGGCATCATTTTTTATGCTTTTCTACAAAATATTGTTATGTACCCACTGATGGAGCCTATGACTTGTGAGCACTTTTCAAGGTGCAGAAGTGTAGAACGCTTACAAATAAAGAGCTCTAATGGAGCACTTTTACTCTAAATGATTTCATTCATGTTTTATACTCTCGCCAATTTTCTATACAACAATGAATATGATTGGCATCATTTTTTATGCTTTTCTACAAAATATTGTTATGTACCCACTGATGGAGCCTATGACTTGTGAGCACTTTTAAAGGTGCAGAAGTTTATAACGCTTTAAAATAAAGAGCTCCAATGGAGCACTTTTTCTCTAAATGATTTCATTCATGTTTTATATTTTTGCCCATTTTCTATACAACAATGAATATGATTGGCATCATTTTTTATGCTTTTCTACAAAATATTGTTATCAACGCATTGATGGAGCCAATGACTTGTGAGCACTTTTCAAGGTGCAGAAGTTTAGAACGCTTTCAAATAAAGAGCTCCAATGGAGCACATTTTTACTAAATGATTTCATTCATGTTTTATATTTTTGCCCATTTTCTATACAACAATGAATATGATTGGCATCATTTTTTATGCTTTTCTACAAAATATTGTTATGTACCCACTGATGGAGCCAATGACTTGTGAGCACTTTTCAAGGTGCAGAAGTTTAGAACGCTTTAAAATAAAGAGCTCCAATGGAGCACTTTTTGTCTAAATGATTTCATTCATGTTTTATACTCTCGCCAATTTTCTATACAACAATGAATATGATTGGCATCATTATTTTTTATGCTTTTCTACAAAATATTGTTATGTACCCACTGATGGAGCCAATGACTTGTGAGCACTTTTCAAGGTGCAGAAGTTTAGAACGCTTTAAAATAAAGAGCTTCAATGCTACAGATATAATATTATTTAGATAAATGATTTCTTACTTTAGAGTGCTATAATTCTTCTGGCATAATGATCAATCACATAATAAACAATTGGTCTTTCAAATTTTATCTTCATGAACGAGCCATTTTGTCTTCAAAAACCTTTATATAAACTTTCCAAATTTGACAAGTCCAATATTGGTATTTTTCCATTTATGATAGGAATTTTCCAATAGTTCAAAATTGATTCTTAAGCAGTTAGATTAATTCCTTATACCTTGCTTTGTCTGAGTAACCCATTTATCTAGAAACTAAAAGAAGATTAAGGCTTAAGACTGATTCGGCATATGCTAATCATTCTAATCCCCAAAACCCTATACTGAGGTTTATTAGTGCTTTGATCTGTAGGGTATAGTTTGGGTCTTATTGGGGTTAGTCGTGAAATTAGGCCAAATTGCAAATTGAAAAATAGAAATTAGCGAAATTTAGGTATTATTTATGATGAGTAATATTTAGATTTACTGCTTAAGCTTAGCTAAGGTGCGAGTATTAATATAGACTAAGCCAAACCTGTCCTAAATTATGCAGCTATAGCAAGGTTATTACTCAAGAGTGCCTCAACTGTTAGGTATCACTGCTTTCTAGCTGTTTAGCATTATAATTCTGGTTCTTGAACCCATCCTGTAGGAAAATAAAAGTTCTCTTAGGTTCATATTTACTTCCTCTGCGACTCGAAGATTTTGAAGTATTGGGCACACTTTCCATTAGACTAGCGAGCTGTGATGTTTCATCGTAAGTTTCCTGATATGCGTATCTCTCCATAAACTATAGCCAACATTTATAGAAGAAATGGTATTATTTTCAAGACTGTCAACAGAGTGAAGAGAGTGATTGATTTTACATTTCCATTTTATAGTAATAATTTAAACTATAAATATGATTAAATGCAGAGGGCTATTGAGAATAACATCAAGTTCGTACACGCTGATGAAGCTGTGTTTACCTTCAACACCTTTATTAATAAGTCTTGGTATAAGAAGTATGATAATATAGAAGTCTACGATTAGAAAGAAAGGTTGTAACCCATGCAATTTTAGCAGGTATTAGTGAAGACTCTGGCTTAGAAAGTTATGTTGTTCATCCTCGCTCTATTAAGCGAGCGTAGTACATAGAGTTCCTACATAAGTTGAGAGATAAATACAATGATTAGGAGATCATCCTGTTTGTTGACAACCTCTCAGTTCATAAGACTAAGGAGTCTAAGAAAGCTTATGAAGAGTTAAACATTACTCCTGTATACAATGTTCCTTATAGCCCTTAATTTATTGGAATTGAATTCTACTGGAGTTAAATCATGACCCACTACAAGAAACTGCTGCTATATCACCTAATTCATGACTTGCCTATATATACAGTATACTTGATTCAGAGTAGCTGCAAGAGAGTAAGCATAGATAAGACAACAGTTTGTGCGAGAGAAGGAAGAATGAATGTTTATAAATAAGTTTTAGATTTAAATGAATGAATAAGTTCACATATTAAATTAACCCAGAAAGGGATTAGGCTTCTCCTTCTTCTCCTCTTCTTATGGCTTGCTTGGGCTCATATTTCTTCTCTTAGTGCCAGCTCCTGCATCTATGTTCATTTCATCTGGCTTTTAAAAATCTTTATAAAGTCTCTTGCTCACTTCATGAATAGTCTATGACTTTCTCTCTCTGTGAACCTTTGCATGTTCTTTCATTAGGAATATACCAGTTCCAGGTTTCCCTACAAAGTTAAGTGTAAAATCTTACTAGAGAGGTAAGGATGCTTCTTAAGCTCCACAAGCCAGGTCTCGCTTATTAGTATACATTGCTTCTTTTAATCTTCAGGAGAAATAGAGTAGGGTTTTTTTTGAGCTTCTTCAATTATCTCTCTGAGATAACTCTCTCTTAAAGTGCCAAGAACACCAAAGAAGAAGCTCCTTTCTGGAAGCATGTTAGAGAGTTGTTTCTTTCTAGGAAGATAAACTACCAACTCTTCATCTTTCATCGCATTATCGTAGAGATTAGTGACTGAAATCTCTGGGTAGTTTGGTATTTCTATCAACTTAATTTAATTGTTTTTTAAGGCTTTCTTCTCATCACAATTGGAAGGAATAATCCCACAATAGTATATGATTAAGAATATGCTGCATACTTACCATGTTGATTGAGGTATAGATAGAGATCTTCATTGCTTCTAAATTTGAGATCATTTCTTAAGCTTCAACCCTCTTCAATGTTGTACTTGTAGATTCCATCCTTGTTCCTTCTCTTCTTATTGAATTTCAAATTATAATATATAGAGTTCTGGATCCTATTGTTTAAAATCTTAGTATAAATATGGACATCTTATAGGAGGTCAACCCTTTAAAGATACTCGGAGAAAGTTCACAGAAGCTGTAACAAACTTCAGAGATGGAGCTCCATTTTTATCAATTTAGTTCCATTAAATTAGTACTAAATTTGTTTAAATTTAATTAGTACTGGTACTAAATTCGTTTAATTTTAATTGGTACCAATTTAATAGTACCAAAACTTAATTAGTACCTACTTTTAATAAAGTGAAGTTTTAATGGAAAAGTTCCAATCTGGTTCAAAACCTAATTGGTACCAGTACCAACCTGATTTTTTTCAATGTTGGTACCAAAATTAAAAATATTAAGCATGAAATTAGAAAAGTTATAGTTATAAACTAAGTATAAATATGACTTCTAACACCTTATAATCAACTATTATTGCTTCAGTGTCAACTCCTTTACAGTGTAACTATAACTAGAGAGGTTATAAGAGCATTATAATAGAAATTTAAATTTGAATTTAAACATGGCGGCTAACTTAAATCGTAAGGCAGTTTCTCTTGGAACAGGTTAATCATTGCTCAACTTTGGCTCCTCCAAGAAACCAGAAGTAATTTATATTGAAAAGGAGGTAGAGCTAAGAGCTCTAGAGTTTGAAGCTGAGGTCTTTAAAATTTAAGTTTAAAACAAGAAGTAGAGTGCAGAGATGGGAGTTTAAACATAAGTTGAATTGGTTGAGGAAGATAAGGAACAGCAACCAATAGAAAAAATTAAAACATTTTAATGTGAAGACTGCTAAAACTTCTTCTCAACTGAGTCTAGCTTGAAGAGGCACATTAAAGAGGTACACTCTGGCAAGGCCAAGATCTATTTTAAACATGACAAAGTGGATGGAAGGTACCAATGCACAACATGCATGAAGTCTTACACTCACTCAGCAAAGGTTAAGAAGCATATGCAAAAACATCATCTTAGCGAATTCTTGATTTAAGATTAGGAGACTTAATAACTTGTACCTGCTAAAAGAAAATCAAAAATTCTTGAGTCTTTAAGAGACCTACAGGAGAAGTTCAAGAGACAGTGTCGCTTTGAATCAATGAACTAGCCTGCAGATCATACTGTTTTAGCATGCTTCCAAGCTAAAGCAATGAGTATTCCTGGATTAAATGCAATTGAACTTTGTAGCTGCATTTAAAATTACTTGCACATAAAGTAGTTGATGAGTATGCATACAGGGTATACCCTTTCAGCGATCTCATTAAAAATGAGCAGTATTAAAATGAGTTTGCTAACGAATATATTATTCTTAGAGAGGCTTAAAGAAGAGATTGCAAGAACTTGCTTAAGTTAAATGGTGTTATATTAAGCTATGGTTTCATCGCACTAAGGCTCAAGAAATTTGAAATGACTTTAAGAGACTATCTATATCATAATAGATATCCTGATGACTTAAATGATATTCTTACAGATATGATTAAGGGTGTCAAGGAGTTGCATGAACTTGGATATGTTCATAGAGATTTGAAGCCTGAAAATATTATGCTTAACCTCTGCCCTTTAGAAGTCGTAGTTATCGATTTCAATAGAGCCTTAAGATAAGAGATAGTGACTTTGGCAAAAGTTCTTGGTACTCCTGGATACTTCCCAATTAGAGAGAAATGGACTAATGGCTCAGTTCAGTGGGATGTATGGGCAGTTGCCGCTATTATATTAGAGAGCGATATGGAAAGTATGTCATACTTTGGAACAAAGCACGAGAAATAATCAATAAGTTTAGCTTTTAAACATATAAAATTAGAAGAAATCTGCGATGAAATCAAGAAAATAGTTGAGATGGTCATAGTTAAAGCTCCAGCATATCCAAGATAATCATTAGATGATATTCTAGAACAACTAAAGAGAGCGAGATTCAAAACGTATCACAAAAACAAGCAGTTAAAATTTGTTTGAGTTAAGCACACTAATAATCATTAAATATTCATTAAATTCATATAAAACCTGGATTTTGTCTACTAACCCCAACTATACCCTACAAATCAAAGCACTTATAAACCTCACTAAGGGGTTTTGAATGTCGTCGGAGATTTTATACAAATCTGTTCACTTTCAAGTGCATCCTCTTATTAAAAACTAGACAACTTTATAAGCACGATGGGAGAAATATTTTTTCAGAAATGAGACTTTATAGATCAGGAAGATTTCACTCTCTACCTTTAAAAGCTATCGCAAGAGTTAAAATTAAGAAATCCACTTTGGGTTACAAAACTAGATGAGATATCTTAATTAGGAAAGAACCTCGCTTCTATATATCAAGAGAAAGGTGTTAGACAAAGAAGAGGAATTATTTAGGATTGTCTTCGAGTAGATTTTACGAAACTAAACTAACTGCTACATGTGCCAAATAAAACTGTAGATTTTAATGAGGAAGACAAGCGTAGACTTTTAAGTCAATTTAAAAGACTGAATAAAGACTCTGATCCTGTAAAAGAGTTCTTGTAGCTTATGCAAGATAAGGCATTTAAAATGTCTAATTAAGTTATTAAGCTTTAGCAAATTATAGGATTTGACTTTCTCTCTCTAAAGAAGCTGGCATTAAATTATCTACTCTGGGAAGACACAAAATTTAGCTTTATTAATATGGGAGTAGGGAATGGAAAGACTTTACTTTGCTCCTCTTTAGCAACTCTTTATGCCAAGTCCTTATAATTACCTGTCTTTATCATTAGAAAAAATGATCATTTGATTTTAAGAGATGAAAAGCGATTTGAACAACTTGTGACAAGCCTTAGTCTCAACATAAACGTAAACCAGTATGAGAAGAAACCTGGAGTTTACTATTTAACTCAAAAATATCTTGAGAGCTTACTTGAAAATCAAGAATTCTTGGATATATGGGGTCGGTCTATTGTCCTAATTGATGAGTTTGACTGGATATTATTTGATGGGAGCATTTCCTAAATGGAGAAAAACTTAAAATTTTTAATAGCGCTAAACGATTTAGCTAAAATAACATAATTATAGTTGAATATATTAATTTGATCAAGATTACACATGTTTGATAATAATATTAAAATAAATATATAATTTTAGGTACTCTACCGCAGATTTTTATGCATAAACCTGTTATGCGATAGAGTACCTTAATTATATTAATTAAATAAAATAAATAAAATTAAATACAGCATTACTTTTTACAGAACATGCATAATATAATTATTTAATAAATTTTATAATTAATATTAGGATATTTTTACTTTTAAAGGTAACTTTACTTAAAGATTGAATATTTTTAAACCTATAATTTTAATTTATAATTCTTTTATTAATAATAATTAAATTACATATTACTTTTTCTACAAACTGCATTACATGTATAAATTAAAACTTAATAATTAAATATTTTTTAAATTAATATAACTAAGGTACTCTACCGCAAAACAGGTCAAATGCGGTAGAGTACCTAAAAATATAATAAAAATAAAATAAATAAAAGAAATGTGTTAAAGTTTATTAAGTTAATTAATTTACCAAAAATATGCTATTTTAGCTAATTAGTAGGATTTACCCGGATCAACCTTGAGTCTTAAAGAAGCAAACTGTTTGCAAATTGATTTTAAGTCAAGAGAAATATTATTTCCTAAATTGAGCTCAATAGTATGAGATAAGAGAGTAAGATTGGAATAATAATTAGTATCATCAAACTAAGCAGATTTTTGCAAGAGAATTTTTGAATTGTCTGCTGATTATTGCAAGCAAACTCCTGTAATTATTGTAGCCAATTAGTCTTATTCAACAATTGAAAGCTACTTTAACAAGTACTTACAAGTATAATTTTTCTCAATGAAAAATGTAAAAGGAGCAAATCTTGAAGCACAATTCGATTAAAATTTTGCTAGCAAAAATGTAGAAGGATAGTATAAAGTGTTTCTGCTTAATGAATAATAAGGAAGAGGTACCGATCTAAAAACGAATCACGAGATTGAATTTAATGGCGGTCTATTTCTTATCGTGTCAGATGTCTTTTCAACAAGATCAACTAAACAAAAAATTGGAAGAGTGGGAAGATTACATTGTAAAGAGACTTACAAGTAAATTATATATAAGCAATGATCCAAGGAAACAATTGAAAAGGTTATTTCACTTCACCAGTAGTGCCTAGAAAATGAAATTCATATGAAGATTGCAATGCTGCAGACAGTTTTGGGTTGCCAGCCTTGGTACATGAACTAGCTTATTCTAAACAAACCTGAATCCCAATCAATAGTTTAGGATAAGTTTAAAGTTGAAATTTAAAATTCATTTCTTGCTTCTTATAACAGTAAAGACTACCTTTCTAGAAAGAGTATGAATTAACGCTTATCATAACACAGCTCAATAGAGAAGTTAACTCTCTTTGAAGAAGTACTCCAGAGATAAACAATCTAAGAAACTTAAACCATATCAGAACACAAGAGATCTGTAACAAATGCTGAAGATAAAGCTGAAGTAGTAGAAGAAGATAAATCTGTTGCTAGAGTGAAAGTGCAGCATGATGCTATTTCTTCTAATAATGCAAGGGTTAAGGCAATACAGAAATAATTGAACCAGAAAGTGCCGTCGTAAACTAGAATAATAGTATTGATCAAAATTTGTAAAGTGACGCTTATGATGCTGGTGAAGATGACAATACACTCAAAGAGATCAAACAAAGCGTAAAGATGAAAAATATTAATAGTCATATATAAGTTGCGAATAACTTGAAAGTATAATAAGAGGTTCTAGCAACCAAATCTAGCTAAGGAAGAATCACAGGTAAGAGGACTTAAGCACCTAACCTAATTTAAAAGTAACTCTTAAAAGGCTTAAACAATGATTGCAAATGTATCATGGGAGTGAATGAAAGATAATTAAACAATAAAAAGGATTGAATTCGTTTTCAATTTGATTTCTAACAATTAAGATTAAATTAACTCTTTTTATATGATTATCAAGGGCTTAGATTCTTCACTCCATTAAGGAATTTTATTAATTAGACAAAACTATGCCTTCGTTATCAATTACACCACTCTCATGTAATTAATGAACCAACGATTTGTATCCAGAGAAGTCATCTATTTGTGATTTCATGTCAACAAATTCATCTCTCATTCTTGTTCTCTTCAAGGTATTTTTACTTGCTGCCTCTTAGTGCCTGTTCTTCATTTTTGACTTCTTCTAAGTCTCTCTGATTTCTTTTTCTTTGCTAAGATTATTTTATAAAATGCGCAGAGCGCCCTTTTAAACTAAAAAGGGAAATGTCTTTAGGAGCTTACCACTATAGCTCAAGGACTAGCTCAAAGCTTAAGCAAATTCAGGCTTCATGTGCACAATTAAGTTATTAGTGTTATTCAATCGATCTCTTCTCTTCTTTTTTGCATTATAAATAATATTGATGATACCATCTTTGTCAAGGGAAAGTAGAATATCTCAAATCCACTTTTTATCCAAGTGAAGCCAGTCACATTAATCTGGCAAGAAGGCCAGCAGTGAGGGCTTATCTCTAGCATAATCTAAGAAATCGACAGCTGTAAGCCCTTCTATTTAAGGGACAGCAGCAACTATTACATCAGACCTTCTCAATTACTAAATAGATTTGGATTGAATTAATTTACCTCTTTCTGACCGTTTAAAATTGCTTTGAGAAAGTAAATGTTACAGCAAGTCATCTTAGGGAGATACGCCCCACACTCCTAAGCGAGAAAGTCATAAAGCTCTTTCTTTGAACCTATCTTTTCACGAACTTAATTTACGTTGACTTGAGAAAAATTGTGATCCATCTTAAAATTAAATTTTAAGTCTATATAGAGATAATGGTGATAAGGCTACTTACCCTGAAGAGAAATTTTTTGTTGTGTATTTATTAACTAATTAATAATTTGTACATTCAGATATTGAATATAAGTCAAAGGTAAGTAAGTAAGTAATAACTAAAGGTAAATTAAATGAATAATTTCTAAACATATGTATAAATAGCTTAAAATTTAATTCTTTACACATTCTTAACCTTATCTTCATTCAGTATGTAAAGTTGTTGCTTCTTCCTCATTCAGGTTATGTTAGATACTTGGTCTTTAGCCGTTAGTCTCGTGCTTCTACTTTGCTTCTTGGCCTCTCACATCCTGTTCTATTTAGTTCTCTGAATTCTCGCTTTCCATTCTGATTGGCGATTGAATTAGCTTGGGTTTGACAGCTCCTCCTGACAATTTCTTCTCATCCTCCTAGTTGTGAATTGTCATTGTCTAGCGGAACTTTTTAATGTTTATTCTCTCTTAATCCCAAGACTTCCTGATCCTTGCTTCTGTCTCTGTGTTCGTATTTAACTTCCTTCATCTTTTGCCAAAACCTGGCCTTCTGACTGATTTCATCACCTCTGAAGTTCCTCTTCTTGTTGTTATAGCTTTGGTAGCGATCAACTTAGCATAGATTTTGATTCTTGTATCCTTCCATTTTGTTAAATTTCTTCTTTAAAATCATTTATTAGATTTCCACTTTTAATTAATTAATTTCTGATTTTTAATTATAATTCCCTCTTAAATCTCGCTATTTATACTTCATGTTTATTAATTCACATTTTTTGATGTTCAAAGTGCTCATTCAAGATTTCCGTTTTAATCTTCAACTTTGATCTGATGTTTTTACACATATGTTACTTTGAAAAGTTTTTTTATTTTCTATTAGTAACCTTGGGTCTCTAGTCCTCTAATTCTGTCGTCTAGCCAGACCATATTTGCAATGATTTCCAAATGAGTATTGAAGTTCTAGGTCTATTAATCTATGGTCTCTCAGTATTTTGTTAAATCTTGTAGGATCCCCAGCTTCGTTTATCAACTGACAACTCTTCATATGGGTTGAATTCACAAAAGTTTTGTGAACATTACAGTAGTGGCTCATTCCGTAACTTACTACTGTCCTCCCTTCATTTATTGCCATCATTGTGTCTATCACGTTCTTTGTCAAGAATAGCTTCTTTCTTTTCTCTAACTCTTGTTTCTTCTCTTTAATTTACCTTTCTACTACTTTTGGTCTCAAGTATTTCTCTAGAATGTTTTTCACCTTTCTAATGCTCTTCTGAACTAAATATTCTATAATTTCTCTTGTTCCACTTTCTTTGAGTTGGGTTACGTTTCGTAGTATTCTATTTGGAATATCCCTGGGCGTTTTAAATGCTATTCTCTTCAGCTGTGTCTCTATTTTGTCTATTTCCTCTAGTTTTATATATCCAGTAGCTACTAAAGGAGTGTATTTGTAGATTATGAGTGATCTAATTTGGGCAACCATTATCATGTCGCAAATCGTTGCATTGTTGGATTTGGTAAGGTTTTAGTAAAAGTATGTCTGTTATTTTATCTCATTCCAGGTATCTTTCAAAAGTGTCCTCGTGTCTAGCTGTATATTCATACCTAAATACTTAACTTTTTCTACTTTCTATATTCCCCCAACCTCATTGACATTCTTGAATTCCTTTGAGTCACTCATAAATAGCGTTTCTTTCTAGTTTAATTTTAGGTTGTAAGTCTTTTTTATTTCATTGAAACACTCTAAAACTCTTTCCATTTGTTGCCTGTTTTTTACATTTATGAGGATGTCATCTGCGAATGCCAGTAGTTTTCCTTGCTATATTAGTGATTTCAGTTCTCTTTGTGAGTATATAGCGTCTTGTAGATAAATGTTGAAAAGCATGGGAGACAGTCGACTCCCTTGCGCTACTCCTTTCTCTGACTTTATCTCTTCTCCCTCATAAATTATTTTGTTATCCTTGTATAATTCCTCAATCATTCTTACTATTTTCTTATCTTACTCTGATTTAATTCTCTGTTATAGGATCTTTAGCAATTTGTCTTTCCAGACTGAGTCGTAAGCTTTCTATAAGTCCATTAACAAGTATTCTTCCCTGATTTTGCTTTTCATTCTTGATTCCTTAATGTGGTCGAATAGTCTGATGAGGTTGAGGTGTGTACTTTTGTTTTCTTTAAAGTCATTTTGGTAGTTTCCTGTTTCTAGCAGTTCGCTCTTCTATTCCTATATCTTGTTCAACTATCACTTTCTCTATAATTTACTGATATGTGACTTCACTACAATAGGTCGAGTGTTGCTTACTTCAGGGTATTATTTACCTTAGTTCTTTCCCAGTAGTACTAGTCTACCCTCCTTTATATATTTGGGGAACACCCCGTTGTTCATCCATTCTGTAATTTTCGTGGTTAATACTTTTTTAAGTTTGTCGTTCTTCGCCAGCATTTTCCCATCAAACCCATCATGTCCTATTGCTTTGTTAAAGTTGCATTCTGATATACTTTTTGCTACATCAGCTTCATCACAAAATTCTTGGGAATTTGGTTCGTTAATCATCGCTGTATCACTTTGTTTTGCCAATACCTATCTCTCATCTTGACTTCTATCATCTTTAAAGAGTTGGTTATAATATTCTAAAATCACTTTCAGTGTCTGTTCTCCTGTTTGTACTCTTTCGTCTTTAATTGTCAATCCATTAATTGGTAGAGCTGATTTCTTGTTTTTAGTTAGTCTTTTTACAAAATAGAAAAAACCTTTGAGATCATTTCTCCCTAAGCAATGTTCCATATCTCTGATTGCTTCTTTCCATTGCTATTTAGTATCTTAGTAGATGCTGTTATAACTAGTAATGTTATTCCTAACAGCCCATTAGGGTGGTTGTTGATACCAATTTTTTGTTTTGCTTTGTTTCTCAAGTTTATCTTCAAAGCATTTTCTTACTGGTTATTATAAATCTTCTTGTCTTAGTTCCCTGCCTTCTTCTATAAAAGTCTTCCAGCATTACTTCCTAATGTCAGATATTCTAATGGTCTTCTCTCTGTCCGTCATTTTCAAATCATTCTCTTGAAACTTTATTTTTAGTTTTGCCTATAGTAACTTGTGGTCTGTTAGTTTAAGTTGATCTAATTCACACTCGATTGTTTCTACATTTGAGAAAATTTTGTTCAATTAGTTACCTCTTGAGTGAGTCTCTAAGCCTTCTGGTGTTGATTCTCTTAAACCTTCTTTCCTCAATCTTTTACTTAACTCTTTAATGTGGAAGTTGAAGTCTCCCATCACTTCAATTTCTGTTTGTCGCATTTTTGTTTGATTGATCTGATAATATATTACTCTGTTCTAAAGTTCTTTCACTTCATCATTTTAGTATGGAGGTATGTAAACTGTTATTATGTGAAGTGGGTAACCTTCTACATTTAAGATGTTCCATGTCACGTATTATCTTAAGGTTTTAATAGTTTTCATCTGGTATTTACCATTGTTTAATGTTAATATCCCTCCATTTCTAGCCAATTATGTTAGAGTTATGTTTTGGCTACTGTTTCCAAAGATTCTTCGTAGTCTCGTTTCTACGAGTGCAATGAAATCAGGGATCTTGTCTTCTATCTCTTTCATCATTTGATCTTGCTACAATTTGGAGTTCCATCCTCTCACATTCTGCAAACATACTTTTAGTTAATGTATTACGCAGCTATCTGTCTCTTGTTATTAATAACTTCTACTCTTCTCTTGCTCCTTTAGTTCACTGCAAATCTTTCGTTCCTTCTGACCCATCCCTCAGCTTCTCTACGAGGTTACAAGAAATGAAGCTGGCGATTGTTCTCTATTGGAATTGAAATTTGTTCAAGTTTTTGTAAATATTATTATTTATCACTTGAGCATTTAGGTCTTTTTAGAGTTAATTTGCTTATGATCGTTTTGAATATTCAAAGTAATCTTGGATCATTCTCAGTGATTGTCTTTTAGAGTTTTCTTCCTTGTTAATGTATACTGGTAGTCTTCTACTCCCTGCGATTTCCTTTGTTTTTCTTCCATTTTATTCCCGCTGTGATTTCCCACACTTTTAATTAATTAATTTCTGATTTTTTAAGGTCAAAGGAATTCTATATATAGAATAATTATTTGGCTTAAAATTATGAATTTTTTAACAAGAATTATTATTGATAAAAATGAAAAAGTCATAATAGAAAGATATACGATCATTTTATAATAGCAACTGAAAAGCAGTATAAATTCTTCGTAAAGCTCTCATGATTCAAATGATAACTCCTAATTATCTCTAAATATTGAGATGAGCTATATAACTAGCTAACTAATAGTTTGGAACTCTTAATAAGCTGTAGACCCCTAGCTAGAATGTTTGGATTAACTATACTAAAAGAATTAGAGGAACCATTAGAATTAAGCGCTTAAGGCAGCAATCAATTATGGGAAATATCTGATTCTACAGATTTAAAAAAAGGGCTTTTACCTGAAGAAATTTCAAATTATTCTTTGGAGTTGGATGATCTGGAAGAATTACTTGCTAAAGCAGTGTTTATTCATTTAAGAGTTAGAAGTTCAAAAGTTGTAGAAGATCTGGAAAAGTAAGAGATTCTTGTATAATCAAAGGAAATAATTTAAAATCTAAAGGCTACTATCCGTGAAACAGCATTTTCTAGAAAGGAAAATTAAGCATTAGATATAAGAAGTATATCCCAGGAATCGATAAAACTATTAAGATTAGATAAAGGGAAAAGAGTTAATCTTTCTTAAAGTATCGACACTGATTTGATTATTTAGCTGCTAAAGGAAAGGTCATTTACGAAGAAGTAAATATGTCAAAGATTTAAGATAAGCTACTTTAATCTAAATTAGATTTTGTCAAATTCTAATCATGGCTCAGAAATAGTAAAGAAAGTAAACTATAGAGGTGACGATAGAGTAGTTGGATTTCCATTTTTTAAAATAGGAGATTAATGAGAGTAAAGAATTCATTTCATTGAAATAATTGCAGTGCAAGATATACTTAACCTTGAAGAGAAAGGTTTCACTTTATTAAATCCAAAACTGCTTAAAAATAGGTTGGGTTTAAGCTACAAAAGAATTTATTACTTGAACAATAGATCAATATAAAAAAGAACTAGGATTCTACATCAATTTGCAGCTTAAACATATACTAATTATCTATTTCAAGAAAAGGCATTTAGAGAAAAAGTGCTCCATTGGAGCTCTTTATTTTAAAGCGTTCTTAAATTCTGCACCTTGAAAAGTGCTCACAATTCATTGGCTCCATCAGTGCGTTGATAACAATATTTTGTAGAAAAGCATTAAAAATGATGCACATCATATTCATTGTTGCATAGAAAATTGGCGAGAGTATAATAAACATTGATGAAAGAAGTATTCAATACAACAGCGCTCCTTTATAAGGCTGGAGTTATTTGGGTAAAAAGACATTTTCTACAGCTTTAAAGTGAATAAGCCGTTTAAATATAATCGCTGCAGCCTTTAGTAATGGAAATTTCATGTTCACTGTGAATTCTGGTAAGAACAATAGAATAACTTTTATGTATTTTGTGATTAAGCTCTGCAATCATTTGCAGTTAATTTATAAGGAATTGCGAGATAAATTCGTTCTTCAAATTGATAATGCAACCTATCATTGAAGTACTAACACATAGCACATATTAAAACAACTAAAAATCCCAATATCTTATTTGGGTCCATATCAATTTGATTTGGCTCCAGTGAGAAAAGTTTTGCACATATAAAAGGAAAGTTTTGGAATTCCTCTAAAATAATCCTCTCTAATAAGTAATTTAATTACAAGACTTAATAAATTCCCTTGTTATTTAGGAAGTAACTTGTTAAATAGTATTCGTCCCATATCTAAGATCTTGATTTCTCATTGATAAAAAAGGCTTTTGACACTTCTCTCAGGAATTCTCTATCATTCCTGGTAAATCCTACTGCTTCAACTTGAAAAACAGTTTTTGAAATGTTTTTGAATAAACCTGCACTTTTATTGGGTGTCAATTATTACTAAAGTTTATATTCTAGTTTTTTCACCTCTAATTTTATTTTTAAAATCTTACACTTGAAATTCTTTTTTTATTTATCCTTAAATTAAGCTTTGGAAATTTATTACTTTCTAGTCACTTCTAAAATAATTTATATTTTTCTTGAGATATTTATTTTAAAATTTGTATTTGACTTTGTTATTGATTGATTTGGTACACGAGAGAAATTGTGCCAGTATAAATTTTTTATTTAAAGTATATGGGTTTACCTTTGGTCTGTGGATGATTATTACTTGAGTGCATTTGAATTTTGCTAAGTTTTGATTAAAGTGTTTAATTTCATTATCATTTTCATAATGGAAATCAGACTTTATTAATGAAATATAGGTTTTAGATACAGTAGTAAAAGGTCCATTCAATTAATAAAATTCTAAATTACTGAGTATTTTTGCAGTTAACTTTGGCTTAGTTAATAGAAATATCATAATAACAACGAACCCAATCCAATTTCATAATTCTTGTTCCTTATTTTCTTGAGTAAAAGCAAATCTATTTGTTTAGGTGTATTTTATTGAGTTAATCAAACGAAATGAACTTTAATTGTGTTTATTCCAATTAATATACCTTTTTAATTGGATTATCAAACTTTTTAAATTGTGAGTTATTCAAAATTTCAATAGTCAATAATGCCAAACATTCCATAACGAGAGACTTTTTGAGCTATTTTTTGTAATTTGTTATGATAATTGAGTTTTTAAAGAAATTGATTGATTAATTTTAAAGAACTTCTATGAAAAATTCTCGAATCTCAGAGGGCTTTAACCAAGTCATATTCATTTTTAGAGTTTTTACTTATTATAATAGCAGTAGAATTTCAAAGCATTTCAAATAATGTGCAGTCAAAAGGATTAATGTTTCTTGCTTTTTTATTGAAGGTAGTGCTAATATTTACATAAGAACTATAACTTGAGATTGATTAAATCAAGTAATTTTAATTCTAAACCACTGAATCATTTCATTATCGGTGAACTTTATCCTATAAAAAAATCAAATTTAAAAGTAGAAATCTCCCTCAGATCCCGGATGGGCTCCTCACAAATGCACGGGGATTTTTAAAAATACATTACCTTAAATTTACTGTGGCCAAGATTTTTTTAAATCCCAGATTTTGTTTTTGATTTTAGATTTTAAATTTTTGTTTATAAACTATAGTAATCAATTTTGTTAGGCATTAAATCCAAAACTCTGAATATTTAATTTGAAAATTTTGAATATTTAGCAATTAAGCTTAGGAAACTTCTCAGTGAATTTATTTGTAATCTTCAAAATTTAGTCTGAAAAAAGCATACTTAGCAGTATTTTATTATTTATATTAAATTGATTTAAAAGTCAAAATTTATTTTTATAGTTTATAAAAATGCGTTACCAATAAGTTACTTAATGAGAAGAAATAAATATCTGCAAAACTTTTGCTCTAAAAATAAATATTTGATTGCAAGGACAAAAAATATTTGTATAAGTATGTTTGTTTTTATAATTTAAATAATAACTTATTTTAGATATTTAAGGCCATGCAATTTGGATAAAATTCCCAGAGTTTCAGCATCAACTAAGAACCTTAAACTTAAACTACTTACAGTGATAACTTTAGTTAAAGCATTTATTAAAATCAACAACATTAGAGTGCAGATACAAATAATTGGTATGCTTCAGGTGACCAGAACTCATGGAATTATTATTATTAATATCAAGCCTTGCATTATTTCTAGCCAGACTAAAATTACCATTATTAATAGATGCAGCAGTAGTAACCTATAACTAATACCTGCAAAGTATAAATCTAATACCTCATAAAATTAATCTTTATCATTATCAAATAAAGGTTCATCTTATTAAGATATTAATAATATTTAGAATGAGCAATTGCTTAATACTAAAAACTCAAATCTAAAATCCAATAAATAGTTTAGTTACATTAACTTAAGTGATTATTATAAAAGATTAAAAATGCACTTGGAAATAACTTAGGAGTAAATATAAAGATTAGAATTCTCCTTTAATAATTTTAGAGACTTTAAATAATGGTTTTAAGAATAAATCATTATCAAGTTTGGAAGTATGGAAAACTATGAAAGCAAAATCAAACAATAAATAAATATCAAAAACGAAAACAATAATGGTAAAAATAAGAGAAACCAAAAACTATTTAAAAAGTAATTATAGTATCAAAATTAACTACTTAGCAAACGATAAAATGCTGGAAATAATTATGAAATATAAAGTCTTAGATAAGAGTTAAACTAAACGAAATGATAAATGGTTGATATGAAAATTTAGTTTGCTAAGGATATTTATTTGCTAAAATCTGAAAACTAGGAGTTATTAGCTAAGTTAGATAATATGGAACAGTTATATGCCCATTTAGAAGAATAAATGTTAGAGAATTTTAACTTTTAGCAGAATCATGAAAGTTTAACTTAAATTTAAGAGAAAAGTTAAGAGGAATTCAGAGAAGATGATTATGATGAAATCATCCATTATTCACAAAATATTTCGTAAAGGGTCCCTAGAGATTATCTACCAAATGCATTTTAAATTGTAAAAGAGGAATAAGTTTAATAGTTTAATAATTCTCAACAAAGCAATCATAATATTAAAATATTCGAATGGGGATTGAGACAGATTAAAGGAACTGCAATATATTACCAAGGAGATGTACTTAAAAAAGAATTATGGAATCAAGTTTTGGAGGATAACATTGAAGGATTAATAGGAAATAGATTTGATGTTATTTTCACTGACTCTCCTTAGGACAGTACAGCTCTAAAATTGGACTACAATACTCTTAAAGATGGTCAAATTATGAATAGTATTCCAATTGAAGAATTATAGCAAGATGGTATTTATTTATGTGTATAACAAATTAGAAATTAGAAGTAGCATTAAAATACCTTGAAGATCATAACTATGAAAGAATCGAAATAATACCTTGGGTAAAAATGAGAAAAGACGGACTCTTAAGAAATAATAAAGGTTACTATTTAAGACACTTTACCGAGTTTTGCTTGGTAGCTAAGAAAAAGGGATCGTTCCATAACCTCAGGATGATTTCACACACTCACAACGCTCCAAATATTATAGTAGAATAAGTCAGATAAGGGTCTAGGAAGCCTGATCAACTTTATGAAATTATTGAGACAATGTGTCCTCATGGCAAGTATTTAGAAATATTTGGTAGAGCACACAACCAACGATAAGAATGGACAACAATAGGAAATGAATCAATAAAAAAGTACAGTAAGAGGACCAAAGATTAAAAGAAAGTACTAAGAAAGAATAATTGTCTTCTTTTGGCTAACTAACTTATCCACAGTATAGATTGATATTCACAGAGTTAAATATTTGTTTTAATTAAAATTTTACATTCTTAAATGTTGTTTAAAATTCATTCTTGGGGTTTTATTATGACCTTTTAGTTTGTGATAAGAAATGATCTTCCCTGTGTCTGTGTTCGAAGTGACCAAGATTATATTAATTTAAGTAAAAATTCATTAATTTGATAAAAAATAATAAAAACTAAAGATATTTGGTCTCTTAAGGGCAATCAATCTGTTATCAATCTATTTCCAGCATATAAAGTTGGCTTCAAAATCTTATGAAGTCATTAAGTCGATTCTATAACTTTCCAAAAAAGGGAACAATTATATTTCGAATGAACCTGTGAAAAGTGCAATTCGGTTAGTTGTTATATTATACTCTAGTTTAGTGCAAAATGAGTCATATATTTAACTAAACTAAAGAGATTTCATTCATTGACTATTTCTATTAAGATTTTAAAAGAAATAAAACCTTTTTATTAAAAATTAAATACTCCTATACAGTTGAAAACTTCACTTGGCTGAGTATCAATATTAAACTCTTTTTACAGCTATAATTAAGCAAATCTAAATATGTTGTTTTTATCTTTATAGTAAACACTCTCCTCGTGAGTCTCATGAACAATTCCTTGATGGTCTTATTGAAATCTATCATTTACAAGGCATTTTCTTTTTATTTGAGGTGAAGGACAATGAGATTTCCATCGAGTTGATAGTAAAGTTTATCTTAAAAGAGGAAATATTGAAATTTGTCTGATGGGTCATAATCAATGTTTTCAAGTTTCTAGATTTGATACTTTAAGAGTTAATTTGAGTAGAGGCATTATTGTAAAATGCAAATATATATATATAATTAATGAGTGAATTAAATTACTGTCAAAGAATACTTTCTGTTAGGGATACTGTAGAAATTGATATTTTTTTTATTTTTTAGCATAGATTATTAGATATTCACTTCTAGCATTCATGATGTTTTTTATAAAAAATAAAGTGAATTAGAAAGTTAATTTGTAATTATAGAATTAGTAATAGTAACAATAGTAAAAGCAAATCTAGAAAAAACGTTTCATTTTCTACTTCATCCTCATCTTCATCGTCTTCATCACAAATATTGACTTCCTGTGCCCCTCTCTCTGACTTCCTGAACTTCCTGTCTGTTGACACCTTCAGTCTTACCAGTTTCAACCCCTGTGAAAAAAAAATATTAGATATGTTTTTGTAACTTACATTAATGTTGAATGACACAGAGCACTCTGATCAGACATTTTTCCATTTTTTAATATATTTGATTAATTTATAATTTAATTTCAGTTTATTTCAAAAAAAAATTAGGATTAGGTATATCATAATAGATTACTAAAAGTTATTAACTTTTAGATTCTGTGCATAAGGTATTTTTTTTGTAATTATAAAAGAGATTGGTGAGTCAAAGATGATGTCAAGAGATATCATGCATATAATGCTTGAAGTCTATCAAACAAGCAGAAGCAGGGGACGATGATGATGACGATAACGAAGAAGAACAGAGAAGACTCTTTGAACTCCAAGAAAGGCAAAAGAAGTTCTGCTGCAGATTGACTAAGATGTGCAAGAGAGGAGATGAGGAAATGGATTTTATTGAATATAAAAATTATTATAATTGCTAAGAATCTTTTGTATTAAATCTCATAGTTTAATAGTTTAATTGCATTTTATTTGATAGAATTACTTCATTTTAATATTTTTACTATGAATTATATACAAATTGGACTTAACAATTAGTTTCTTTGGCAGAAAGAAAAGTAGAAGCCTCCCTCCTGGAGACGCCGACAAGAAAAAGACTGATACTTTCGCAAATCAAGCTCTCAACCAAATAAAGAATTTCTTCAATAGAGAGCTTAAGCCTAGCTTCTTTGAAGTGACCAAGTTTTTTATCAGAAGTCAGTAAATCTCTTTTGAAGGTAATTTTCAATAAACATTTATATATGATCATTAGCATTAGTAATAACTCAAATTTTTCAAACTAGAAATATGTCAATTATATTTATAAAGAGGGTGCAAATGGAGAACTTAAAATGCAAAAATTTCTTAAATTAAGAATACTGATGCGATAACTTCTTCGGACAAAATCAACAACCTGCTTGAAGTTGCTATGCTCTAAGATATAACCATGCATTGTGTTTTATTTTATGCTATTAAAATTTATTATTCTTTTAATTATAATGATCAAAATAGCACATAAATACCTTCAACGACTTTATAGTGGCAAACACCACTCTGATCATTAGTCACTCTAAATTGCTCTCAATCTATGACTTCTTGACTAAGTAGTGGACACACATGCTCCCTAGTGAATATAGGGAAATGTTGATTAAGGATCTAAGAGGGGATCATTCCTGGATTGTATATTTTAATATTTAGTTTTACAAATTTACATAGATTTGTTCATAAAAAATTGATTCATAAAAAATAATTATTGAAGGAATAGAAATACATCTTATAAAAGTGCTCAATGTATTTAAAATTATAAGTATGAATAAACTAATTCTTCAGATAAGATAAATTTATACTGAGAAACACATTTTAATAATAAACATGAATGTATTGAAAAAATTAATAATTTATAGAAGAAAAAAATTAGTGTTGGTGTAAAATGCCATATTAAAAAGTAAGAAACAACAACTGTAAAAATATTAAAACCATTTATGCCATGAAACGTCTCTTAATATTTTTAAAAATCAAAACACAGTTAAAATATTTCCCCTTTTAAGGCTCCTAGACTTACTTTGGTTCTCCTGATGATGAGATTGATTAGTTTTTATAGAACTTTATCTTCACTAATAGCTAAACAATAATTATATTTACTCTTTTAATTGTAAATTTATTGATAATACTGATTTTACATTCATAAAAATAGTATCTATGATTGTATCATCATGTATAAGGGCAAGTTTATAAGAAGAAAATAAATTTGGTTATTTAATAAAATTTTATTTTTGGAATTCCAATAGGAAATTTTAATATAATTTTCTTAATTCACTAAGTATGTTCAATGTGAAGACTGAAGTACTATAACCACTTAGATAAAATATTCTTTGAAAAAACTAAGCTCTTTGAGAAGTAAGATGTGCTTTAGATTCAGAGAAATGTAGATACTAGGAATTACAGACAATATGGTGACTCAACTATAAGAACGCTTTTCATGATTGAGGATAGGGCACTAATGAACCATTAGATTTATAATTGTAATAAAAAAAGATTTATACTAATGAGAATAATTATTAATTTATAAGTACTGATAAAATTATTAGATTTGGGTTTCTGAAAATGGAAACAGAATTACCAAGTTAGTAGATTAAATACTTATTGCTTATGAATGGTAACTTATTGATATAATAATGGGAAAATAATTTATCAATCCTTTAAAATTCCATTATAAAATAATTAATTATTCTTGAATATATCTTAAGTAAATACTTAATATAATGTTAATTTTCATAATTAAAAGTTAATTCTCCGCATCTGCATAGTTTAGTAAACTATTGCTTCTGAGTCCTTCACTCAAGCCAATCTCAGCAAATTGTTTCTCAAATTGCAATTTAGATTTAAGTTCAAAAGTTTAGCCAGCCCCAGTAGATGAGACATTTTTCTGCAATATCATATTGAACACAATGATTTTAATTTGCGATTCTACAACGAAATGAATCTCTTTCTTGAGGGAACCTTCGTTTGACACACAATGCAGAGCTTTAATATCATTCATAAGATCCTTCCCCAGCTTCACAGGTTGAACTTGCTAACACGTCTATGTAATCAACTTGTATTTCAATTGTTTAACTAGATGGGATCTCCTCTTGAATAGTTTAAATTATTTTATAGCTAAGGTTTGAAATAGCTCTAAATAAAATTATATAGCATCAATTCTATGAACTCCATGAGCACTACCAGGGGATCTGAACTGCATCTCTTGCTTTTTCTTGCATCTTTAAAAGTTTCATGTTTGAAGTACTCATGGTTAAGATACTTTCAATTTTCAATTAAGCCCAAAAGATTTTGTCTTAGAAGACTACTAGAAGTTATTTTGATCCACATAAACTGACTCGTCATGTATAATTTTAAATAATGAAATAAACAATCAGCATTTCTTAGTTATTTGTTTAATAATTTGACATAATTATACTCCATTTATGTTACTTTCATTAAAAAAATGGATGATTAATATGAATCTTTGCTGAGTCAAGAAAAAGTTATTATGTTTTTCTTTTAAAAATATTTTTAATTAATAAATATATTCAAAGTGACATTAATTACTCAGTTAAGCATATTTAGGGGTAAATTTTTTCAAAAATTTAAAAGCAATATGAAATACATAAAAATTAAAAATCATTAATCATACAGAAAAATATCAGTTTATCTTTTGAGCAGATATTAATTTATTATATTATGGATCTTTTAATTTTTTTAAAAAAAAGGCAAAAATATTCAAATCAATCAATTAATATTTATTTATATATTTTTTTATATTGTTTAAGATTATAGTTACTATTTTATGACTAATTGAATTATTATTGATTCAAAACCCCAAAACCCTTTCATTAGTTTGATTGAGTTTTTGATTGATAGAAGTAGACTATTAGTGCATACTTTATTAGGGTTTTAATAGGGTTTATGTAGGGGTTTAATGTTTAAATATTAGTATTTTAAGTGACTATATGCGAGGTTTGGGGTTTTTTTATGACTGTGAGTATATAGATTTATTGTTTAAGTTGCGGTATGGATGTGATGAATATAGTGAATGACTCAAGCCTCTTCTGAATTATACGTCTATAGCAAGGCTACTCCATAAATCTCCAGCAACTGTGAGGTCTCACTGTCTATTAGCATTGAATTTAAAGAGATAGCATCTTAATTCTAAGCCTAGAGACCCTTAAAGTTTTAGCAGCATCATATTGATTATCTTATTAATGATAAGACTCTTAAATACTGGGCTCACTTCTCTCTGGCCTAGAGGGCTGTGATGTTTCATCGCCAATTTCCTGAGCTACACATCTCTGCATAATCCATAGTTAATATCTATAAAAAGAATGGTATATCTTACAAGACAGTCAATCGCATTAAGAGAGTGATCGATTTTAATGTTCCATTTTATAAGGATTATTTAAATTATATATTCGATTAAATGCAGAGGGCTTAAGAGCATAATATAAAGTTCATTCATGCTGATGAAGCTGTATTTACATTCAATACATTTATATCAAGGTCTTGGTACAAGAGGTATAGTAATATAGAAGTTTATGACTAAAATGTTAAGATTTAAACTCATGCTATTCTTGGTAGAATTAGTGAAGATAACGGCCTCGAGACTTATGTTATCCACCCTTGCTCAATAAAGATCGAATAATATATATTAAGTTCTTACAATAACTCAGAGACAAATACGCTGACTAAGAGATTATTCTGTTCGTTGATAACTTATCAGTTCATAAAACGAAAGACTCAAGAAAGGAATATGAAAGGCTAAACATAACAACTGTATTTAATGTTCCTTACAGCATTTGTTCAATGGAATTGAATTATATTGGGGGTTATTGAAAGGTCATTAAAAGAAATTGCTGCTCTACCATCTGATGCATGATTTAAAGATAGATACAGTCGATTTTATTAAGAGTGCTGCTAAGAGACTCAGCGATGAGAAAGCTAAAGTATGCGCAAGAGAAGGGAGATTTTGTGTATATAAATAAGTTTTAGATTTAAATGAATGAATAAGTTCTCATATTAAATTTGCCCGTAAAGTGATTTGGCTTCTCTTTCTTTCCTTCCTCTTAGGGCTTGCTAGGGCCTATGTTTCTTCTCTTAGTGCCAGCTCCTGCATCTATGTTCATCTCTTCTGGCTTTTATAAATCTTTGAAGAGCCTCTTACTCAATTCATGTTTTACTTGAGACTTTCTCTCTCTGTTTAATTTGCTGCCCTTTCATCAAGTATATAGCAGTACCAGGTTTTTCTATAAAGTTAGAAGACTAAGCTTACTTGAGATGTAAGGATGCTTTTGAAGTTCCTACAGCCAGGTATCACTTATTTTAATACCTTGCTTCTCTTTTTCTTCAGGAGAGATGCTGTATCGTTTCTTGTGAGCTTCTTAAATAACTTCACTTAAGTACTCAGGTTTCAGAGTTGCAAGAACACCAAAGAAGAAGTTTCTCTCTGGCAACTTATTAGAGAGCTGTAGCTTTGATGGAAGGTAGAGAGCTACGTCCGGATCACTCATAGCATCGTCATATAGGTTTGTCACTGCTATCTCAGGGTAGTTAGGTATCTCTATCATCCTAATTTCATTAGACTTAAAAGCATTTTTCTCTTCACTCAGTAAAGCTTTTAAGAATGAGATTTTAGTTCCCTCCTTAGTCGGCAAGAACAATCCAACTATAATGGATTTATTAATCTTACTTAAGAACTTATCTTGCTTTACCAAATATCTATAAAGGTTCTCTTTACTTCGAAATTTTCCTATTAAATCTTGAAGATTAAATTCTCTTCATTGCATCATTCATAGACTCCATCTTGCTTCCTCTTTCTAGAAATGTTAATGAAATTAAAAATTATGGATAACCATTCTAAGTTTATTAAAATCTTACTACTAAATAGGGAAGACCTACTGGAGGTCAACCTTGAAAAGATATAAGGATAAGCATTGAAAAACTTGCTCCAAGTTTCACAGATTGATTTCCATTTTTATCAAACTTTCTCCATTAAATTGCTCCTAATAATGTTTAATTATTTTAGGAGGTCCTCCAAATTAAGTTCAAACTTTATTAGGAGTTAAAATTAAGGTTAAAACTTAATTAGGAGCATATTAAATTAAAAAATGTTTAATAACTTTACCTCCAAATTAAGTTCAAACTTGATTTCGAGGACCCCCTAGAGAAACAAAACTTCGTTAGGAGTAATTTAATTTACTAAAATGTATAAAATTCTCATTAAATATGTCAACTTACAGTCTTTTATGGTTAGTTCATTTTCTTACCTCTCAGCAAAGAATCTACCAGAGTGTCTTATACACTACTATATTTGTTTATCTAGGTAGAATTTATCATTATTATAATGAAATATATCAGAAAACTAAAATGAGCGCTAACCTTTGAGTTTATTATACGGCATTATATTATTACGCGTAAAATAGGAAATCTGAGACATAAAATAAATATTTAATTATGACCAAATTATAGGAACCATTGTGTTGATCGAATGTGTATTACTACAAATTATGATGATTTTTGTGTTCAGCACCTTAATATAAACCCCAATTTTTTCTTGAACAACCAAGCACTTGATTTTAATGTTTGACAGGAATCTTCGATGATTAACATGGTCGTTTGACACCGTAAATTGGCGTCGATCTGGCATGGTCACTTCATGTCGATTCGTCGTCGATAGGCTTGTGTTGAGGCCAATCTGCAACCCATTCTCATCTTCTAGGTCCTAAAATCTATTGCTCCATCCTTGATCCATCGGTGCCAAAATTGGTAGCTCAAGCAGTTGGCCCATCGTTGGTGTATTGGTGGACTTGACCACTGCAATGCGCGGAGGCGAGAGAGGTTTTAATGGTTTGTTGATTGATTAGTTCAAACTTAAACTTAAAAGCGTGATATATAAAAGGGAAGTTTTAATCAATTAATTTAACTGTTCAACTGCTATTGATGCTTGTCTTGACTGGTTTCAGAGCACCTGCGACTCCACTCATCGTCATTGATGATTGACTCATACAAACTCATGTCTGATGGTGGTGCACCACTGCTTGACGCTGAACGCCCAGAGCTTGTTGACATCACTCTTGGTCATGGCTTTAAGAATCTGGGAGAGTCTTTTAACTAAGTGAATCCTATAAGAGGTTATGGTAACTACACTTACTTGCTGTCTGCCTGCTCCTGCTGAAGGTGCCTCTTGATGTATGAGAACAGCTGCTCGATTGGGTTGAGCCAGGGCGAGTACTCTGCATTGAATAGGACAGTGACCTTCAACTTCCTGGCAGTCTCCAACACCTCTGAATACTTGTGAATGACTGCGTTGTCCATGAGCAGCACGATCTTCTTCAGTCCAAGTTCCTTGTCGGTGCGCAGCTGGCGCAGGGTGTGGTAGAGGAAGTTCTCCGAACAGCACGGCATCGAAGGCTCCCTCAATGACTTGGCTGGAGACCAGCTGGTCCTTAGTGATGGCTGCACGAAGCTCATCGAGAACTGCTGCCTCTTGGTGGATTCCTTGGTGATTGAGAGATTCCTAGCCATGGTGCCATAAGTGCCCAACCTCTGGCTGACTTGCTGTCTGACTGCTGTGATGGGGGTATAATGTTACAATGGTTGAGCATCGAGGTTGCCAGAGTATACTATAGGTGCTTAGTCATTCAATTAGTTGGGTAGACTTAACCTGGTATCAACTAAAGTAATATAAAATCATAGAGCTATAGCTTACTATCCTATTCCTTCACTATGACTTTACTGCTGCTCACTGCCTTGCTTGACAGCTGCAAGCATTTGGGTTTAATGCCTGTCCAGTTGTCATGGCCTCTTTCATTGACCACCTCACTGCTCTTACGCTGGGTTGACTGCAGCCGGAGGCTGGCCAGGTTCTGAACCAATGGAGTGAGAGTGGAAGCCGATTTCAGAGGGGTTTATGGTAGCTTGAAGGCTTCTTGGAGGAGCTCTATATTCTGATCGCGTCGAAGCGCTTCTATAAGGATGGGTATTAAGCACTGCCCTTTGGGGCTTCCAAGATAGGTGACAGCTGAGTGTACTTATATTTATGACTGCGCTTGACAGGGGTGGCTGCAATGCTCTGCTCCCTGCTATCAAGGATATGCTGTTCCTGGGTGGAAGATTTCCTGCGCAACTTTGGAAAGATCGATTTCGAGTTTGGCCTTGGAATCTTCGATGGAACAATTCCAGATCCAGCCACTAGTCGTTCAGTATTACTAACATGGTCCTCCTAACCCAAGTTGAAACCTTACCCATCTTGACAATCCCATAAGGAGCTGCTGACGACACTATACTCAATCGGTTAGGCAACGATAGCAATACTCACCTACTGGTTCCCAGAATTGCTTGGGGTCTCAGATTTCAAGTTTCAGGTCTCTTTCATCATGAATTAAAACTTGGCTTTGCAAAAGTGCGATATCTGATTCCTTCATTTGATCCTGCTCTCTGACCCCGGTGAAAGTCGACATACCTGGTTCTCTATTGGGGTAGCCTGCCAGCATCTCAGCATACTGTATGACATCGTCGGTGACGAGGACCTCGGTCTTGCCAAATGCAGGCGTCAGGGAGGAGTCGATCCCACTACTTTCTTTGTGAAGGGCAGCCGAATTGAAACTCCATTGCTTGGTTGGCAGGTAATCGCTCCTGAAGTTGGACTCGTCCACTGATATGATCACTGCATCCTCCAAGAATAGCTGCGCGAGCAGTCTAGATACCCATAATCTCTTTCTCATTGAACGATGGGTCTTTATACTTAGCGTTGGCGTTCTGGGCTTTGCCGAATCTTAAATGGAAACTTTCCTTCAGTACTTTGAGCAGAGTAGCAACGCAAGGCACTGTAAGGTTCTTGAATTCTTAATCTTTAATTTGCCATTTCAAGCAGGCTATGATGCAGGCGCCAGCCAGTGACCTTGTATATGCCTTGCTGTTAGAGCACGACAGCAATCGCCTTCAGCAACAGCGGGTTGCTCCGCGTATTCTTCCTCCCATTCTTCAGCTTTGGCTTCAGATTGAGCACTCGGTGCTCCACCTCCAACTTGAACTTTTCAATGGCCTTGTACACAAATCGTCGATCCACACCCATCTCTAGCGCAATGTCATTGGGCTTCATGCCCTCCACCTTGTAGTGCTGTACTACAGAGATCTTCTTCAATGCCAGCTTCGCATCTCTGCGTTTGAGGTAAGGGTTCTTTGATGATCAATTCATGGCTTCATAGTTTGAATATTCCCCATTGAGAGAATCAATACTCCCACTCTGCTCTTTCATGAAGTCTTGCAGACCCTACCACAGTTCATCACTCTGCTTGATCTACAGGTTCTTGGTAATCACATTAGGATTCCTCTATGTTGAAGACTGCGATGGCTTTCTAATCATCCGAAGGTACTGCTCGAGGCCATAACACAGCTGGTCATCTGTTGCCAAACTTTCAACATCAACCAACGACGACACTGCTCACTCAACGTTCTCCTAGGGCAGTCGTATGATTTGCCCACCAAGTATGCCCATCGTCGAAGGTGGCACCTGCCCATTGTTGAGGAGAGTGCCTGAAGTGTAAGTGAGCTTCACTGGTTTGGGGTTGGAGGGGAAGTTGGTGACCCAGCACCACTGGTGTCCACTTGAGCACAGTCTTCGACTATGGCTTCAGCGCACTCGTCTTGATCTCTTCGAACTGTTGATTACTAAGAAACCCATAGTTCAGAATTGATTTGGGGGCGAAAGAGGTCTATGATTACTAGCTCATAGAGGATGATTCATGCTAGATCTGCTACTAGGATAACTTTTAAGTGCTGTTCCTTATTGGGGTTAACATATAATAGTACTTTAATGTTTAATAGTAAAATATAAGGGTCTCTAATAAGTCTAAACAAAACACCAATGCAAATCATTCTGAGATTACCAAAACAATATTTAAGCCGAATCTGATAGGATATTTATAATTTTAAATGAATCAGTTTGATTAACTTTTGCTTCCAACAGGAACTCTCTCATTCACCCACACGAACCTGGATATTCTTAAGTTCATCCATGAACGATCATTTGGAGACTTGTAAATTGAACGACTTCTTCACTACATCAAGATAAACTTTCATTGCAAGAACTCCAAGCAAAACTTCTCAGGTTCTCCTCTCTGCCCTCGAGTTTCTTGCATCAGGAATTCCATTCAACGTGACATTGTTCATGAAGAAGCTGATCTAGTGCAAAGATGCCAGCCAGAATTTCAGGGAGCTATTCTACAGGCCATTCTTCACATTCGTCTTCAAGACTATTGACCCCTCCTCTCTCAACAACGTGGTTCACTCTGAGTTTACTTTGGAAGACGGTAAAGTGTTCTGTGCTAAGATGAGTGAATGGCTTCAATAAATGCAGCATGACATCAAAATCGATGCAAATTCAAGCAATGGGAGCACCTTCTACACTGCAACATGCCAATCCTTTGAAGCTATGTACAACATGTCTGATCTTCCCAATCTTAAACAAGGGAAGATAAACAACTCCCTCGTCAACAGAGTCTTTAATCTATCTGGCCTTGAGTTAAAAGATGAACTAATGGAAGAATTCATGAACAAGTTTGCCGATCCCTCACATGCTGATTTTATCAATGAGATCTAAAAACTTATCGAGGATTCTGACAAAGCTGAGAAAGATAGACTGAAAAAGATCAGGACCTCTAAGTCTCAAGCTAACCCCTCACCTTCAAGCCCACCTCCGAAGAGTGGAGGTAAGAGCATCAATTCCTCGAAGAGTAAAACTCAAGTTAATGCTACTGGTGATGCTGCCAATGATTCTTCCAGCAATGATGTCAATGATGCAAAGCAGGGTCACTAAAGACAGAGCAACTTCTTCCACCAAAGAAACACTACCTCTTAGAAGAAGACCTCCTTCATGAAGAGTTTGGGGAACACACATACTCCAGACCATACCAGGAACAGGCACAACAAGCTATGGACCTAATCTGAGACTCCAGAGCAACTACAGAAGGAGCAGCATCCACAACAATCATTCTGACTCTGAAGAAAGGGAGTTTTACCCTGATAAGTCAAGGATGAACACCTCTTTCAGGTCGAACACTCCTATCAGCCAACACTTCAGCAGCTAGAAGAACCCCATCAAGTACAGACAATCCGATTGTGATCCTACTGAAGTCATGATGAGCTAAGGATACATCAAACCAGTCACATCAAAGGTGGACGACGCAGATTGGGAAGCTGAAGAATTTTAACTCGTAGATGACTACAAAAATCTCTGCAAGGAAACTATCCCCCAAAACCTCACAGATGAGGATTTCAAAGAAGGAGCTCAGCTACTAGCTGAAGGTTTCAGAAAGGACTTTGAATAAGACAAGACATTGTCAAGTTTCTATCTTCTCAAGTTCTACACAACAACGTTTGATGCTGGTCATGGAAACTCTACTGTCAACTTCTGCTATGCAAACAAGAGCCTGGTCAAGAAACAGAAAGCTGCTGTGCGATCATCATGCTTCTCTACTAATGCTCAAGACCAAATTTCGGTGTCTGAAGGATCAAGATCAAGACTGGTCCCCAAGAAGAGAGTTCAACGGGCTGACGCAGAAGATCTTTTGGAGGAATACAATCACAAATAATAAAAGAGAGATTCTTCCAGAGTCAACGCCCCAAACCAAAATCTAAACGGCGTGGAGGAGGAAGAGTAAAACTAAGAAATGCTAGTAGATGAACAGGGAAACCCCATCGATCCTGACAGTGCCCTACATCATACCATCCCAATGAGAAAGGAGCTGGACTACAATGCGAGAAGTGCAAATTCCAGTGCCAAGAAGGAACAGAGACCCAGAGAGAGAAATGCCTTTATGATCAGAAATGAAGACCATTACCTGTTAACTCGCTTATGGTGCGTGAAAGACCATTTTAAGGATTTGAGGAGCTCAGAGATCTTCTAACTCCCATACATGATTCAATAAGCCATCGATTGCTATAATTATGTTGCTGAGTACTTGGTAAAGGAACATTACGACTTCACTGGTTCTCCCTTTATTCTAAGCCCCCACTGCAGGCTTATTTCTCCCCCTTCAAATACTTATGTAGTGCAGTATAAATTAAGTTTAGAGACTTCCAGTATAGAGACAATTACAACTCATTCAACCCAACAGTAAACTTCAGTTCTTTGGAAACTAGTCGAGCCCATTCAACACCCTATCTTGACTAAGTGATGTACCTTGCAAACGTGCTATGCGACGGTCTAATCTACGTTGAGAGGAGATCCTTTTGTATGCTGATTTGTGCCCTCTTCAAAGCTACCCCTCAAATTGTGGTGAACCATCTCTTCCTGAACCCCTTCAAATTCCCACTCCAAGAAGCCCTCAGCTGGTTGGTCTTTGATCAATCCTCTAAAGCCTACGATGTTAAACTGATAGGTTCGACTGATTACACTAACGAACACTTCTATGAATTGGCAAGCTTTACCCAGCAGTTCGCAAATAACAAAGACTCCTTTTCAAAAATCCTTCAAGATGGGGGTTCCATCATTGTAGAGTTAATCTTCAGATAGCTGTATACTTTCATCCCTCTATCAATCTTTAGCGTCATTCGGGAAAACTCCAACCATGAATTGGTTATCAAAAACAGTTTCAACAAGAAGGCAATCACTATACCCAAAAGCTTTGAATCTAAAGATAGCCAAC